>JBBPNP010000083.1:0-80775 GCA_038090955.1 Xerocomellus intermedius
GTACAGATGTCACCCGCAAACCTTCCTCCCAATTTCATAACGGAGACACGAGTTGGTCGACCGCGCTGGAATGACATTCATCTTCTACCTTACCCACAACGTGGTACAAAGTGATACAACTCCACAACTGGACATACGAGCTGCATGTATGCGTCCCGTGGTCGGTCCCGTCAGACATGTGTATTGTCCCAAAGGGACCTCACCACAAAGTCTGATGGGTCAGGGTTCTCTACCGACGATAATTTCGCGTTTTGGATGAATTGCACTATACCCAGGAGAGTCGAGTCAGAGCCAGGTCGCACAAGCCCTTCGCGCACGGAAATGCAGCGTGCAACGTTCAGCACTCACCAGTACGGTCGATGCCAGGGACTAGGTTAAACCCGTTGGAAGGGCTGCCTGTCGTCGTGTCCACGAAATAACCCACGGTGCCGTACGGATGGTCGAGCCACGTCCATGCCCCTACGCCGCCCTGTGCCGAGAGCGTGAACGTGTAGTTGTCGCCCGCGCTCGCCACGATCTCAGGGTCGACGAGATTGGCGTAGGCGAGCGACACGGGGGTGAACTGGTCAGTGCCGTCGGTGCCGTGATCAGCATCACTGGACTCCCAGAAGTACAAGACAAATGTCGGTACTCAAGTACTCACATACGACTCATTTGCCACCGTCTCGTTGTCGGCTTGGGCGGTGACGTTCATCAGCAGCCAAACATCAGACGCGTTGTACCCAGCAGGGAGAATCGTTGCTAACCCCGTCCCCTCATACACGAGCGAATTATTAAGGGCGGGGATCGAGAACGACGTCGTCGCGGTGTTCAACACGCGCCCGCTCCAATCATACCAAGTCAACTGGGCCACCCCATCCACACTCTCCCATCGGTCCGATGTCGCGAGCACCGTCAGCGTCTCGTTTTCCGGCATCCAGAAAGGCTGTATGATCACCGGCGCATACGCGCTCGCCAATCCATAATTGAGTACCTTCCATCTGCCGGAATACTCGATCGCAGCCCAGCTGACGCCTTGCCAGATGTCGTTGAGTTGCCAGACGAGACTGCCGAGGTTGTTCTCGCCCATCCCGGCACCGCGTCTGTACCAGGCAATCTCGGCAACCATGTTCATGGATTGGAAGAGCTGTGTGCTCCAGCACCATTGCGCAAAGGTCTGGTTGGTGTCCGAGGTGCCTGGTGTTGGTAGCCAGAGCTCGACAGCGCTCGTCATCTGGTATTGCCCTTGAGGCGCGTTGGGGTTCGGCCAGGCTAGGCTGCCGGCCGGGGGGTGATGGTCGCGGGACATCGCTACCGTGGAGTTGAACGCAAAGTCCTCCGAGTTCTCGAGTACTTCTTGCCATGTGTAGAACGATGGCATGGAGCGGAAGCTACGATGAACGGGTTGAATCATGTGGGTCCCACGCAAGTCGATGAACCAGTCAACTTACCCGAACTCGTTCACAAAACTAGGATTGCGCGGTGAGATGCAACGAGCCGCCAACGATGCGTTGGAAACTCACCGCGAAACTGGGTATGTACTCAAGTTGAACGCCTGGGTCGCGTCGTAGTTGTATCGCTCTAAAGGGTATTATGAATGTTACTAGTCAGAGTGCAAGATACGGGGTCACACCAGAGTTGCCATAGATGTATCCTGGTGTTCCATTCGCAAACCTCAGCACATAAGGGTCAAGACTCAAAACACCATGCGTAGTGGAGCAGTCAGTGTAGGGCACCTGCAGGTACGTACTCAGCCCAAACCCCAAAGAAGCAGCAAACGGACACAGAGTTCGTCTCGGAGAGGACGACGCCGCGCAAATAATCCTGGAACAAATAAACGAACTGACAATAGACTAAGAATCATCGCCGTCCAAGTACAGATGTCGCATCATTTTGCTCACCTCGTCGAGATAATGTGTGCCATTCGCCAGTGACGTATTCACACTCATAGCCATACCCTCGATCTCATTTCCACCAGCCCATTGTAAATTGCTCGGGTGTCGATTAACTCTGCGAACATTCTGTCTGACCTCGGGCTCGACAGATTCCAGAAGGAAGGAATTGATGGGATAGAGAGTGTCAGAAAAGATGAGCTCAGACCAAGCAAGGATCCCCAGCTCGTCGCACAACGAATAGAAATCGTAGAGACCACCATCCGTTGCTGCGTCCGATGGTTTAAAAATACCACCTCCCCAAACACGAAGCTATGTTTGTCCACGTGAGCCTCGATATCAGACGGTTGCAGTCAGATTGGACCTACCATGTTCTGACCACTGTGGACGGCGCTCTCCAGGACCCAACGGACAACATCTGGATTAATGCGAGCGTAAAATGGATCAAAAGGAATGATGTTGGTCCCCTTGCTATAAAACGCCTTCCCGTTGACTTTGAAGTGCCATTGGTCGCCCGGTGTGATACCCCGCGAGGCAATCTCCTCCTCGGAATAAGCAGTTTGCATCAATTGGATGGTACGGAACCCAGTGGTGATAGCCTGTATGATAGACTCGTCGCTGGGCCCTGTTCCGTGCCCGCTTCCAAAGGGATCCAGCACGATTGTCAAGTTGTACAATCTGGGCGTGCCGAGATCGAATGGGTACCATCGCTCGGGGATGCCATCGGGAACAAACCAGCTCGCGCTCACGTAGGTCGTCGCATCCGTTCCCGTCGGAATCGACCCCAATTCCAGGGGCTGCGAAGTCACATCGAGCTCGGGAATCGACAATGTCACGGTTGGGTTCGCATACGACTTGACGGAACGAACTCCAAACGTGACGTTGACGACCCAGTCTGCGGATTGATCAACAAACGAGACATTTTGACCATACTTGTAAATGTCGACCGAGATTTCGTCCAAAAGAATCGCACTGCTGACGCGGGGGTGCGTGGGGTCGTCAGGCGATTCCCACAAGGTCGCGGACTCGGATAGCGTGACGAGGTACGCAGGCTTATAGACACCGCTGGGAACGAATGCAGGACCCTAGATAAGCAATCAGCTCGCTCGCCACGAGAAGGCAACCGCAGTGTCATTCACCCAATCCCAGCCGAAATCATCATCAATTTTACGAATCCATTGACGGACATTAGGGTATTCGGACTGGGTGAAGGTTAAGACATGTGTGTGATATTAGCAATAACGTACAGGCAGCTCACATTATCGATGGTGGTCACATTTGCAGTATCAGGGAATGCTTCTGCATCCGGTCTTGCCGTGACATTCAGGCCATAATACAAAGCACTCTCAAAGGCAATCGTCAAGTTGTAATCCCCCCCAATGGGAGACTCTAGGTAACCAGACACGTCGTAGGTATACCTTCGAAACTGGTTGTTGACCCAGGCAATTGGGTGACCAGCGAAAGTCTGGACATATTAATTAGGGTCGCAATGAGGCATGCCATTAAGACACCACGAACTATGTTCGCGATCGTATCAATGCCGTAAAACACGAGGAGTGTCCTTTCCGATCCACTGTTCTCATAGAATGGCGCGAATTGGGTTAAGTCGGCTGTATACGTCCAATTTTCGTTCACGACCCATCGTTCCGTATATTCTGCATTGGGATGAGCATCAGGTACTATTGTGAATGACCTCCAACCTCACCGTTAATACCCAAGAGAGGGTCATTAATTACACCCGTATTGAAAAGGTCAATGTGAGCCCGCGAGGGTAAAGAGCCTGGGACAACAATAGAACCGTTCTGGTTCCGGAGCGTCCAACCCAGATCAGAAAGACTGAAAACCCGAGCGCGAGCCAATAATGGCAGGCAGCACGACACGATAAGCCCACGGCCAGTGCGGCGCATCATGACAAGTGATGCACGCTCACTCGTTTAGGAAAAGTCTATGGTATCGCAGTGGCGCCTTACGCCTTTTATAGGTGCGATGTAGTCTGGTGACCAAACGTTTCAGGATACTCGGAGCTGACCCCACTGAAGGCCACGTTTTGGTCTCCGGAGGTTTCCGAACGTGCGATCCGAACGTGACTCTCTGGTTCGAGACTAGGCGCGATGAACGGACATCCTGGACGAAGCGGTTATGAAGCCCTTGAACCTTCTTTGAGTAACTGACCACGAATAGAACGCGGATGCGGCCGCAGCGTGTCAGAGCACGTTGTTTGGAAGCATCATGACACTCGGGAAAATACTGACCCAAGACTGAGATACCGTGGCAGCGCCAGCGCCACTCTGCGGGCCCGCCACCACCTGATCAGATATGAATATGCGGTCCCTTCAGATAGAGAACGCGGTTCTAAGAAATAGATTGGTGGTACTGAGCTGTAAGTCCGCATTCTGCGAACAATCGATCGGTCTGACAGGACTTTCCAGTTCTCCGACAACTCGTCAATCTTCATCACCCTAAGAGTTCAATACGTCTTACTAGATCTGTTGTGGGAGACTCACATTAGTGAATATTTGAATGTCTTACATTGGTAAGTTCAAACATACATGTACCACGCTCATTTCATGGTTCTTTACATGAGTTTTGGGTGGCAGAAGCGGGAGAACTTCGGCAAATTGCGAGACTGTCTTGCGACCACTATCATCTGCCAATCGGCAGAAACCGGTTAGACCCTATGATCAATTAGGATCATACTATGTAGTTGGCACTTGGGGCTACACCATATTTATATCTGGTGTCGCCGCATGATCCAGAGTCATGACTCTGCCTGGGCTCTGCACTCACTCAGTTTCCCATGCATCACGCAAAGGTAAGGTAGACGCCATGCAAAATTATCCTACACCACGTGCTAAGGTGCTACACCACGACCGCCCACCTTAAAAGCAAAGGGAGACCGGGAGACCGTAATCGATCTTGTGGCTGCAGTACAGTATTTTGAGTGACTAGGGCGGGTGCGAGACGAATCCTCCTAACTACACACTTAACAACGATCAACAACAACCTGGACTGAACATGTCAAAGTACGCCAATCTTGAATTCCATTCTGCCATTGCTGCGAAACCTCCTAAAGCGCGAGTGCGCTCGGAACGACCTCGACCCAGTACCTGCATATGACATCATGAATCAACCTGCCCTGAGCACGATCACGCTGCTGCTTACCCATCGGGATCCAAGAGGAACGCAATGTTTCTCATATTACCCTCGGTGAGGCGCTTCTTGAAAGACACGCCGAGTTTCTCAAAGCGTGCACACGCCGCCTCGATGTTATCGACCGTGATGGCGATATGCCCAAAGCCCCTGCCGGGCTCCGTGTTGCCGCTCGCATACCCGTGGAACTTGGGATCAGACTCGGTCCCGTGGTTGTGCGCGAGCTCCAGAATGCCTGATCGCGATGTATGAGCGTCCGTTGACATGACGATGTATGTATCGCGAAGACGGCATACGCATACCTTCGCGGTTGAATCTGGCCTTGGCCTTTTCCGCGGTAGAATGCTTGCTGATGCCGTCGTGGTCATATCCAAGGAAGTACAGGGTAAAATCACCCATGTTCTGCTCTGAGGTGAAATCAAGTTTGCTAACCACATTAATTGTGCGAAGTGAATCCACTCACCAGTAAGGAGGTCCATGCCAAGAGTCTAGAGGATGTCACATTTAGAAGGATCGCGGAACCCGACCTTGGAGGTACTCACGTCCAGGTAGAACGGCAAGGACACCTTCGGGTCCTTGATACGAATCATGGTGTGGTTGAACTACAGAACCCCGATACCCCTGTGACCTTGCTGCGATCGTGGCGATCTGCCCGCTCACCTTGAAGCTGGCAGTCTCAGCTGTGCGCGGCATGTTGGTTGGTGCTGTGGATGGAGATTGGAACGTTGAAAGGGAAGCGCAGGACCTTTACTCTGGGAGTATTTGAAAGGAGCCACCTAAAGTTGCCCAATGCCCATCTCAGTCAGCAGACAAATGGATGACGTCTGTTTATGGCCGGCCCGGAGTGCCCACATACGACCTTCGAGAACTTCCCAGCCTGCAAAGGGTTCACCGACATAAACTTTCTGCATTCGATTGCACTACTCCTGTTAGTGTAACTCTATTCAGCCCAAGGTACGACAGGGTAAAATACATTACGAAACCAGTGCACCATCAGGTCCATGCCGAATATTAATACGGGTGTATGCCTAAGTGTAGTTGGGGGGGTAGGTTTTTACTGCGAGAGGTGACGGTGGGTTAGAGGACGGTTGGAAACTAACTCGTGGCTTCCGCGAATGTTGATGAAGGAGTACTGTTTTCACAATTTCAGCCCTGTCCCGTCCTAATCAAGTAACAACTGGCAAAAGCATACCTCTATCAATTCGGGACGCACACCTTGCACGAGGTTTACATAGACGAGGTTTGGTTCAGAGAAGAACGGCCTCAAACCCGCTGCTTCGAGTTTCTCCCACCACTTGAGGAACTTGGGGAACTCATGCCATGTAATGTGACCGAAGACGTGCACTTCGAGCTGAAGCTGACCAAAGGGTAATGGTTCGCCGTGGAAACTGTCGATAAAAACCTCAAGCGAGTCGAATTCGTTACCCTCGATGTCGATCTTGAGCACGTCGATAAAGCCGTGGCCGTTCCGCTCCATCAGGGTACGTAAGGTGTACATCTTGGGATCGTCAGCCGGGCTAAAGGCATCTTTAGGACCAAGAGCATAGGGGAAAAAGTGGGAACGGCGCTTCAAATCCGACTCGAGTTCAACCTCTGGCCCAAACTAACGGAGGTAAACGAACTATTAGACCCGATAAGTTTATACTCCAATCAACACACGTACGGCGTTGACGCTGAAATCATAGCCATAGACCTCACAGCCTGATGCTGCTTTCATGATATCAGCTTCGAATGAGGATTCGCCATTTATTCCTGACAGCAGAATTCAATGTTTCTGTGCATCGTAATGAAACGAGATCCGTACCGAAGGAGTACATGACACATTTCTTTTTGGGAACGATACGTTCCAAGCCACACATCCATTTACCACCATCTCCCATGACTCCGACGCGCTCAACGCGATGAGGACACCCAAAAGATGGGAGGAAGAAATCCCCTGGTAGGCCAGTATCAGCCAGCAGCATCAACAGTATACGCAGTGGCTCACAGAGTGTGTAAAATTCGCCATGAGAGGGAAAGCTGACAAGCGTTGATTGGCACATACCAAATGACAGAGAGGACTATACAACTTACGGGTCGATTTTATCTGCCGTAGGACCCCATTTCCTGATGAGGTCCTGCCGCTGGCCAAGCATTTTCTGGTACTGCAGTTCTTCAATCCTCAGTGACTCGGCGAGACCGCCACCTCGGTTGAGGCCCATTGAGTTGAATAGCGGGTCGTGCGGCTCCGAGTTTGCGAAAAGGAGAACTGATATGAATATTAAAACTAGGAGGGCTATCGTGAACCTCGGATGGCGGCTGTAGAGAGCCATGTTGACAGAATGAGCGTAGGGGAGCTGTTGAGAGCGGTTGTTGTGTGATGGTCGCTAGAGAACAAGTCGGTCTTAAATTCCTTACCGCCCGGTGCCTTAGAAAGTCGGTGCCAACGCAGCCGAGGAATGCATATTTACTATCGCTTGCCACATATCTGGTCACAACCTACAGATAATCTGGGTCCGCCAGGGACATGGACACGCTAAAGTCTTGAAACTTATTCTGTGCTCGTAGATACAACGGAAAATACGCAGACTTGAATGAGTCCTTGAGTATGCGTATGAAGATATTGGGAATCCAGCACGTGTCAACTATATCCATTTTCACTTACTTGGGCTCCACAGCTCCACAAAAACAAAGTTCTGGGGTCAGCATCAATCATCTTCAACCGTCTGAGAAACGGCAGCCTCTCACACCCACACCCATGCCATAGTGCAGAGGATTCCCCCAGCGCTCAATTAAACCATTCCTTCGGCCAGATGAAGTCCATACGTGTCAGGGCCAGGAACCCCGAAGGCGACCAAGACAGCCAACAAACTTGATTCAAGTATCCCTCGATCGCCTCACGCGCATAGTAACGACCACCCCGGTTGCCAAGCAAGCAAAACCTGATCATGAGCGCCCCGACCTGGGGATCTATTACGGCAAGACGCGCAACGCGTAACACAAATTTATTTAATCTCCGCGTCAAAACGCGTTGACTCGTGAGCTTGCTGCCACGTGACCGCATATACTCTTGACTGCCGACATCGATGTCCTCGTTCAGCTCGCCCTCGCCGCTGACCATCCCGTTCAAATTCAGGCGAAAGAGCTCATCGGGCTCCACGAGTGCATCTATGGACAACCATATCCATAGTCTTGGTGACGTTGGTCCATATTCGTCTCCTCTATCATCATATTTGCCTTTACTGGCCCCTTTGCGCGTCACGCGGCGGAATGAATACACTGGAAGGAACGCTGGTGATTACTTTGATGAACTAGATGGGGTCATTTTGGATCAGCAAGACAAAGTCAAGGATGCTACTCACCCTTGGTCGTGTCGCAGCCCACTTCCCTATATACATCGGCCCCTCCCTTCCTTGATCACAAAATTTGCAGCACACGGTGCCCCACTATCACACAGCCCACCACCCTTCCCTTATGCTTCCCAAACGACGTATCTTTATCCACAGGGGGACAGTGCAATTGCAGATGACTTCGAGGAATACGACCTCGAAAGCATGGACATCCATATACGCGAAACCTACTTCGCGACGTCTGCCGAACGTGGACGCTGGTTGAGCAGCCCGATCGCGTCACGCGTGCGATCCCAAGCGATCCCACCTATGCGTGGGCACTCTTCACCCATCAAGACACTGGCAGACGCGTCCCCTCTGAGGGAACGTTTACGCAGGCACAACATAAGTTGCTCTGTTGATCAACAGATTCCGACTTCATCGTCAGAGGACCGCGATGAGGACGTGCACTGTTCATCCTCACTTCCGCCGTCCTCTCCTCTAACATCACCGATGTCCAACTTTTCCTTTCTAAGTGATGATTACGAGGGTGATTCCGCTGTCGATCCTCGCTCAAATGTACGATTCCCTTCACCTTCAACTCCACACCTTCGTGCCTAACTCGACTCCCCGCATATAGTCAGATGCTTGCCATTCCCTTACAGGGACCCCAGAGTTAAGCACTTCGTCAACCACTTGCACATCACCCGTCGAACCTACACGCACGCCAACTCCACATGAAACGCCTGCTGCCGTCCCAGCCCACCCCCCCACAGATTTCCCCTGCCACCCAACTGGTTCTATCATTTCTCGCCACACGAGTTTCTGCTCGCCCAAGCCTATTGACGCCCACGTACACTCACCTGGCACCACCAATTTTGAGCCTGACGGCATTCTCTCGCCTCTATCTCAGTTTGAGTTGGACCTCCCGGAAGCAGAACCTCCGCAGCTGCCCCTATCAGACACGGTGAATAAGCCTCACCCTGGGCAGCACACAGCCAGTCCCAATGTGACTGTAGACGCTCCCCGGACTCAAGATGGACCCTTGTCCATCGAGTCTCTGTCGATGAACTCGAACCACGACCCTCCCGATTTCTCACTGGACGCTGTTGGTGCGTCAAGTTCCGGCAAGAAAGCGAAGAAAGGGAGGAGTGACCCTGACACTCGCAATCCAGGAGCAAAGCGGACGAAGAAGCGCGCTGTCATCCGGTCCGGGAGCCCTTCCTCAGACTCGAAGAAAAGGAGAGGGGCAGAGAGTCGCGTGTCCAATCATTCGGAGCCTCCAAACAAAAAATCCAAATTGTCGCATTGCAGAGATGAATTCGAGAGTCGCGGAGCGAAATCTCTTCCGAGGCGCGATGGGATATCCAAAGTCAAGCGACGTTCGCGATCACCCTCGCTTCCCGCTGTTGAGGGCTGTGACTCGGAATCTACATGCTCACGCAATGGGAAGACACCGAAACCTACAGGTCGTGCCCAGCCACGGCAACCGACACCAAGCCCTTCCACGACACCAGTTTTGATGGATGCAGCCGACGTAGAGTTCCATGCGGCCTTGACGGGCATGCTAATCGAAGTACTGGCCACCTCACGAGCAACGTCCATGGATGCGTCGGCGCTGTATCTCGTTCTCACCCAAGCGCATCCTTACCTCGCGGCCGAGCGATCAAAGAGGGAGCTCTTGATGGACATCACTGCCGTGTTGGAAGCTGCACGTGCTCGATGTAGAATGTTCGAGAAGGTGGATGGCAGTGGCGAAAGGTCACGACACAAGGCGCTCGAAAGCCGGTGGTTTTACGTCCCAGAACGGGACGAAGATCCAGAGCGGGCGTCGTTGATAAGCGCCATCATGCCACGGCAGAAGAGAAATGAGACGAAGAAGTACAAGCAATATTATTACCGGCCGCTGGATAAGATATCCAGATGGGATCCGGAAGATGCACCATAGTCCGTTATTCTTATTTCCTTTACTTATCGACACAGACATGGGTAGCCGGTAGTGTAGTGTACGTTGGCTAACTTTAGGTGTATCGAGGCAACTTTGATGTCGACACGATGTACATTACGTCCCTGAGCAAAAGCCGGGTTTTGTTCTCGCCGCTCGACCACGAGTTTGTTTGTTTCGTTTCCGTGGAATTTTAAATTTTTGCATTTTGGACATCGCAAAAAGGAAGTTTTGTCGTGATACTGCCTTTCACAGGAGTTTGTTGGTCCGTCGCAAGGGTCCTTCAAATTGGCCGTCGCTTTGTGGTCAAAGCGTTATCTTCCTCTCCACCATCCCTCCTATAAAGACACCCAATTTTCACCACTAGTACACATCTATCACTCACTCCAATTCCCCACCCTTCAAGTATATCAATACCGTGACCCACTCGCACTCGTGGCCACCAACTTTTCTCTTGCATTCGTGTCGCGCAGTTCTCCAAGCAACCATGCAGGCCCCCCAAGACTCAATGAACACCGATGAAATGATGGAAGAGCAGACCCAACAGGCCACTCAGTCCACGCAGCACTCAGGCTCCCAAACGGCCGGAGACGCCAGCTCCCACCTCTGGGGATTCCTCCAACCGTGCAGTACCCTGCTGAAACGCATTGATTTCTTCAAAATCCAGCCCACCGTCAGCATTGGCCGAAGCGGCGAGCAGAACGAGATTATACTCCCTGGGGGGAAAGTGAGTGCGTATATCTCCCTTCGTTGATCCTCGCTTCGCGTTGTTCCGCGCAGAATTGACGCGTTTCTTGCAGGCAACCGCCACTGTCGTATCGTGTGGGACGGCAAGGAAGATGACAAGTCCGCTGTGATCGTGGCAGACTACTCTTCCAACGGTACTTTTGTAGGCTTTGACGCGTTTCCTTTTCTCGTGACGCGTCCACTCACGAATCACTTTCTTCGCAGATCAATGGCATCAGGATCGGCAGGGACAAGACCGCGATCCTCAAAGAGGGCAATGAAATCGCCTTTGGGGCCGCCACTCCCCAACCTGGAAGTGTCGAGGATTACCGTATGTCGCTGTTTATACCTCTGTCGTGCACGCTTGACCGACGCTGGCTTAGGTTTCATCTATAGGCACACCGCTGGTGGCCCAGCTCAGGGAGGCGTACACGCGTTCTATGATATCAGCCATGAGCTTGGCAAGGGTTCGTTCGCCACCGTCATGAAGGCTATCTCGCGCACCACGGGCCAATGGTTCGCCATCAAGATGATCCAGGAGAGCAAGGTCCGGCGCGTCACTGCAAACGATAACAAGTCAGAGGGTGACAAGGCAGAAAGCGCGTTTATGCGTGAAATCGCGATTCTCGAGGATCTGGACCAC
Source organism: Xerocomellus intermedius (assembly GCA_038090955.1). Lineage (NCBI taxonomy): Eukaryota > Fungi > Basidiomycota > Agaricomycetes > Boletales > Boletaceae > Xerocomellus > Xerocomellus intermedius. The sequence continues at coordinate 11,644 of JBBPNP010000083.1, forward strand.
CCGAACATCTGTAAGCTAAAGGAAGTATTCAGAGATCATGGTAACATCGGTAAGGTCTCTTTCCGACTATTGTCGGGAATTTGCCTCACCGGTGCTCCCTTAGATCTCGTCCTCGAGTTTGTCGATGGAGGTGATCTTCTGGATTATATCTTGAAGACGAATGGTATTAGTGGGTTCTATTTTGGTTTCCCCAAGTTTGCATGATGTCTGAACCATGACGTGTAGATGAGGCAATGACCGTTCATATCACGAGACAACTTTGTGATGCCCTTACCGTACGTTCCTGTTGGTTACCTTGGTTGTCGTGCCTGATTTCTTCTCGTGCAGTATATTCATGGCAAAGGCATCGCCCACCGAGACTTGAAACCAGAGGTCTGGTCAATATCGCAGTTAGTCTTGGTTCTTCACTCATGCACCTTGTTCATGTAGAACGTGCTCCTGACCTCGGACCACCCGCCCACCGTGAAGGTTGCGGACTTTGGTCTCGCTAAAGTTGTCGACAGCTATACTTTCCTGAAGGTTTGTTGCATCGTTCGCTCTGCCCTGAATCAACTTGACCTCGGTCCAATAGACTATGTGTGGCACCCCTAGTTACCTCGCACCAGAAGTTGTCATGCAGTCGGATCAACAGCCAGGTTATAGCCACTTGGTGGATAGCTGGAGTGTTGGCGTTATCGTGTTCTCCATGTAAGTGGCGGCCTTTTTTTCGCCGCATCGAAGGTCACTGAATGCTTGGTGAAACAGGTTGACGAGTGCGAGCCCCTTCATCGAGGACGAAAATCAACGTGACATGAAGGTTCGCATCGCAAAACGCACCATCGACTGGAGTTCTCTCGACAATCTTCAGGTTTCTGAGCTCGGTGAGTGGAAGCACCTGCTTGTTGCCCATCGACTCTGATCGCCTTTGTCAACATAGCAAAGGATTTCATTCGACGTCTTCTTGAATTCGATCCTCGTCGTCGTCTATCTCTCTCTGCGGCTCGCCATCACCCCTGGCTCAACCAATCTATCCCTACCGTCGCTGGAGCCGACAGCCCCCGAGAAACCCGCGAGACGTTTTCCTCCCTTGCATCCTTTCCTGACTCTTCCCTGACGTCCCTCCCCGACGATGACGATGAAGCCATGGCCGACGCCCCCATCAGTGAACCTTCCATGAGTGCTGACCTTGAGCAACTTCAGCTCGGCCAGCAGAACCAATCCCCACAGCGAAACGGCGGACGTGCACCCCTTCAACGACGGAGCCAGGTACTCGCCAACGCTGCCGAGAACGATGTTGATCTTCCTGAACCATCCTGGCAGATGCTCGACGCGGCAGGTGCGGCCCCCGCGCGTGCTGGTAAGCGTAAGCTAAACGAGCACGATTCGCAGGCCCTCAGTGCCGTAATGGAGGACGGGGAGAACGTCACGCCACACACTGGCGCCACGCGGAAGAAGGGAAAGCAGACGTCGAGCGACGCGGAAGATTCGGCCACGGGTGGTGATGTGCCTGCACCTGCGCCACCCAAGCGAGGTGGGGGTGCTGGGAGAGGACGGGGACGAGGACGGGGTGCTGCACAAGTCAAGGCGCGATTGCAAGAGGCGGCTGCTGGGATGGTCGTGGAGGAAGACCACATGGACGATGAAACTGAACCTCCTAGACCTCGACGTTCTTCCCGCACATCGCCTAACAAGGGTCGAAAGGTTTAACAGGCGCAAGCACTGCGATGCTGCTTTCATGACCCGTTTCCTTATCCTAGTCTGTTTCCCTCGATTCCATTTTTCCGAATCTTCCCCAAAGTATAGTATCTATTTACCCTGTTCCGTTTTCCTGCTTTCCGCACGGTCTGTTTGCGTTGATCTCACATAATATATGATCCAATCTCCCAACTCACATTCCTTAGATTACGCATGCCGTTACGACCACCCTCGTTTTATCATACATGTATTTGTTGAATATAAAGAAGACTCGTCATATGCATCTGGTGCCTCGACCTCCGTACAGCTTGCTTCGCATCCACATGCATTATTTCTCCGTCGAGTTGTTTCGTATGTTCGAGCACGCGACTCGTCGGATTGATTCCCCAATAATACAGCGTAGCAAAGTTGCCATGATGAGGTATTCAGGGGCAAGCAACGCAGTGATACAATACGCGGGGTCGAGTACACAGGTACAACCGTCCTGTACAATAACCAACTCAACTCTCAAGTCGTCGGAACACGTCCAAACCAGTTTCAGGATACGGTCACGGGCTGCCTAGTAACTTGATCCCCCCCCGGGTCATCTAGGTACATCCGCGCTTGGTCGGGAATGGCGCCTTGAAGTTTAGCGTCGGATAATGGTGTCCCCTTCGCTCTTCCACTGGCATCATGGGCCCGCGGGGGCCAAGACATCTGGGGCAAGATTAAGTCAAGTTGAGATTGGTACTGTTATAGCCGCCCGATCTCCACGTCCAACGAAAGCGTCCCATCCCCTATAGATCGACGGAACGATCATCAAGATGGGGTGGTCGATCCCATCACCTCGTCCGCTGCACACCTGGCGGTGGCGGTGGACGAATGATCCAGCGATCGATGGGAGGCGTCAAGGTGTCCATGTCCACGTCGGTGCTTAGCCGATCGTAGGCGCTGTCCCTCACCTACCCAACTCGCCCCTCGCCCCTCACCAACTTGACCCATCGTGCGTGAGTATGAGATGTGACGCGCACAGGCACTAAGTGTCTCTCCCGGAACCGGGCTGTATGCATGGGACACGTAAGTACCACATCGAGATCGAGAAAGTGTACCCACCCACACACGTCGATGGATGCAGGATATGATGCGAGGACTCATCGCTTCATGATGCGAACGTACTCGTAGCAGTAGGGCTGATCCGGGCCACGAACTTGAAGCATCCACGCGCAGGAGTTATGCGTTATGGTACGCGGCCTGGCGAAACGTTGACCCGAGTCATCCCTGAACACGACTTCCGAGGACAGGAGGGCGCTGACAATCAGCCCGTAGGACGTCGCCTCGGTGAGGACGCAACATTAGTGTTCCCAGCCCACGCTGGGCACATCGCAAGGCATATAAGCAAACCTAGATCATCTATTTGCAGCAGATATCTGAGTGCCACCAGGCCGCAACGAATGGGTCTTAATCGCGCCTACGATCTCGGAGCTTCGCAACAGTCTGCGCATTTCCTTGTAGTCGAACTAGTGCATCTATAGATTCGCTGGTATTTAGTCAATAAATTAGAAAGAGGATGGGAGACATATCCCCCACCAAGTATACGATTCATGGCAGGTATGCACTTCCCGCAGATACGTATATTGGTGGATGAGGACACAGCATCTTATTTGCGCGTCAATTCTCCTTCTAAGAGAGATAAGTGAGATCTACACCAAAGGCGCATCCGAATGGGGACGTGTGCACCAAGGGCTCGGTCTACAGTGGCAACCAATGTGTTCTGGATGGGAAGACTAATGATCGGCGAGGGTGCTCACCAAAGGCGGAAACTCTCTCCCCCCGCGGAGGATACTATCAATTGGCATGGTTGTGCATGGCGATGCGGCGAACGTCGCCTCTCGGTCCCTGAACTCGATTATCAGCCTACGACTAATCGATTTATTCGCAGTCGCACGAAACGATACGTCTCACGTCCTAAAGTCAAACGCGTGTGGGGTTTTATGAAGGGACGTATCTTCTGTGCGATCCGATCGACATTGACGACCGTGGAGTCGAGCCCACAGACCAAGGGAACACTCCCCTGACTACACTGCCAGTACCGAGAATGAGGAGTGGCCTTTCAATTTCCCCCTAACATCACGTCAATGACTTACGATCATCGAGGAAAAGGATCACCGAGGCGATGGCTTATCTATCCCCATCAGCCCAATCAGCCGTCACGTCCTCTAATTTAAGGAACTGTCAACTCTTTTAAGTACATACAAGCAACTTGAAACGAGTTGGTTCAGGAAAAAAGTGTTCACACCCACTGCAGCGCGTCTAACCTTCCCGTGACGTCGGCCAGGTGGCTCCCTCGAAAGCGCCAACTGTCGCCCACAAAACAACCCCTAAGTGAAACGACGTCAAAACTCTGAGAATCGATCAAGTCTGCGCCACGAAGCGAGATGAGACATGTCCTGTTCCACCCTCGCTCAGAGCCGCAGGGCGGGGCGTGAACGTTTGAGTTACCCTAAGAGCCTATTGCTTTTAAATTCAGGACACTGATCGCCAAAAGATGTCAAGTTCATCGATAGTCGCGGCCTCGTTCATTGACAGTACATCGGCTGGGTGTCTGAAGTCCGTGAGCACAATGCACAGGGAGACACTTGCGACGGATGACCTGCCAGAGACCCGGGAACAAAAACTCGACGTGGTGAATGGCTGTCCATACTCGGGGAAAGTAACAAAATGCATCACCGAATCGTCGCAGTCAATTATAAGTTAGGCTATGACCCCTGGCAGTAGTAGGGGTGCCAGCGTGTCCCTTCGACGTTGGCAGAGCGAGGAGACCTAGACAGGGAGTGTATCAACCCCTGAACTGGGCTGCGCAAGAGTTGGCAAAGGCCCATCCAAGTTGGGAAGATGGGCGCGGCGATCATTCCAGGCCCATTGACCCCTATATCATTCCCAATGGGCCTGCCAGTTCTACGGGTCCATAGCGAACTCGCACAGCAATCCGCAGCGTGGGGTTTTAGATGGTACACTTCGACCCTCGAGCCGTACATTCAATTTGAATTGACTTTTTGACTTTGTTGAGGCAATGCCTATCTCGAAAGCACTCAGGAGTAGCCAAGAACACACCAACTAATTGCATAGACGGGTAACTACGCGTAAGTACCGCACTAGACAATAATGCATGTGATGACACCATGACGAGCCGTGCATAAGGTGGCATGATAGCGGTTGGATGGCAACGACCCATGAGAAACAACCAATATACATCATAATGGACCCTTTGAGAATGACTTTACGATCTTGGAAAGAAGAAACAAGTATTTCTATGTGCGTCACGGCATGCCACGAAACAATGCGAGGAACCGAATAGATGATGGATAAGATGTCAAGGGTGAGAGACAAAAAAGGCAGAGCGAACAGAAAGCGTAAGCATAGAAAAATCCGAAATGACCTGAGTGACCATGGAGGGCGTACGGGTTTGACCGAGAATCGCACGGACGAGACGTAATGAGCGAGATTCCTCGACCTAAGAGCTCTTATCAACAGAGCGTTTCCGATTGGCCTTGACTAAATTGACTCTGGGCCGGTCTGGATTGATCTCAGGGGTTGCGGAAGAGACTCGGGGAATCAACGACCGGCGCTTTCGCATTCCACGTCGAGACTCGAGGGGGTATTCACATTTCAGGTGCCGTCGGGCACATTGACTGGGAAGAGTAACACATGTAAGCACATACTCGGCAAAAATGATTTTGTCGCGGAGATCAGCGAGAGGATTGGGTGATTGAAGGGAGATAACTGGGTGATCCAGAAAATAGAACGCAATTTATCGAATCCGGTATACGCGTGAAACCGGTTGACAATTTTGTACACAACCGGCGAAGCACCGGGCGCACAATTCAAATGGGGCGATACGGAAATGTACTCACTTGCAAGTCTTATCCTTGCTGCCCGGTTGCGGTGGACCGCACGCAATCTTCCGCCCGCGACAGAATAAGCATGCAAGGGCAGGCTTCTTATCCAGTGTCCGCTTTGTGTGTGGTACTGGGGACAAGCGGAGAGGTGACCGTGGGGACGGAGACCGAGATTGGCGGCGATGCGAACGAGTAACCGACGACGAGGTATACTGTTGAGGGAGCGACTGTGAAAAAGCTGTCGAAACCGGCGAAGGAAGCTCGCTAAGCATGTATGATTGACTAGGAACGGTAAGACAGGGCGCATGGGCCGGTGTGTCCTCCCAATGATCCCCACCGGTGTTCACTTGGAATGAGGCGTCGTGAGTGAACGATGGTGACCCCATGATTACACCGTCCTGCGTGCCTTGTGACGGGGCCTGGAAATATGGCGGGGACGCGACATTCGTAGGAGGGGGATAGGGCAAGGAATCCATCGGTGGTTCATTGTATATGGAAATCATGGGTTTCTGGTCGTCCCCGTATTGCATAGACGTCTCGGATGGCGACGCAACACTCGTCAAGCTATCGTCGTCTTGATCAGGTAGAGTATACAGTTGACAGGAGATACCTGGGAAGGCTGGGTTGCAGTACGTCGTTAAGCCCTGGACGAGATGAGATAGTGCGGAACACCCCAATATTATGTGGCGCACCTCGATAGGTTCCTGTTTGATAAGTTGCCAATCGTGACTGGGTGTGGCCAATTGGGGCGCGGAGTAAACACTCTGTCTTCCGGTTGGACCCTCGCCTAAGGGGTTCTGTAGGGTATATGATTTCGTGGTGAGGACAGGAGCATGATCGAGGTGAAGACCATTATTCTGGAGAAACCCGCACGAGAGGTCGGCAGTCGGGTACGCGCCGCGAACCATGAGATTACCGTCTGCCTCATCTGGCGACGGGATGAGGACCGGCTGTCCATAAACCCGGTAGAACTGAAGATCGGACTCATCCAGCGACGCAAAGTAAGAGCCAGACTGGAGCTCCTCGAAAGAGAAGGAACGCTGTACTCGGACCTAAGTGGCACGCAGTGGCGCGTGTTCGGATGCGCATCAGAGAAGGTAATTCATGCGACTCACCTGGACGTCGAATTTTGCCTCGTGTCCACTGTAGTGGGGAGGGGGGTTCTCTAGGACGGGGGATTGTGACTGCTGACCGGCGAAGAGGGGACGTTGCGAGCGATGAGGATAGTCATAATGAAGATGTGGGAGCAGGGTAGAGGGGCAGTCCATTGTAATAGGCCTGTGAACGGAAGCCAAGAGGAGGATTGACGGCAGGGGAAGGTATCTGTTGGAATCAAAGCGAGGGACTTTATAACTTTGTCTGACCTGGTAAAAAAGGGAGGTGTTCGCAGGCCGGTTACTTGAGACTAGCTGAGTATGGAACCCACGCCTTTGGCAGGCTCGATGGGTCAGAAGACAGGACCGACCAGATCATGCACATTTACAGCAATCTCCATTCGTAAGTTCTCGTAACCTCTTGCCGTAACGAGCACCCACCGTATCTGTCTCCATTTCGGACCAGAACCTGAGATTCGTGTTTTCATTCGCTGGAGGGTGCTGTTTGGCGACGGTCAGTGTGCTCCATATCAGTGCATGATCAATGAAATCACCCGTCGCTGGGATATGTCGAGGACCTCTGAAAAAATTCGTCCACAGCGTCGTCCAGCCGAATGCAACGTATATTTTTGCGCCTCAAATCGCCATATTTACCGTTGCAATATAGTACTTACTCGCATGGGAGGCGCAACACAAATTGTGTCAGCACTAGCCATTTCCAAACCTTCCAGAATGGCAAGTGACGTGAGCTCGCTAAGCCCTGACCTGAGCGCTTCAGGAAACAGGCTCGAGATCGCGAGATAACGATCTCATTAGCCCCAGTGTCTGCGCAGTTCGCAGTGTCCATTGTAGTCGCACGAGGCCGAGTCGCGACAATCCAAGACGCCGACACGTAGTATTAGACCGTAGTATACTGGCTTCCTCCATCACGAAGACCATCACAGCTCGCCGTTCTTCTCTCTGCCAGAATGCGTCCCCCGCTTGCCAAGTCGGAACTGCTTCCAGATGCGATATCAGGGATGGAAAAGGGTCTACTTCGATCACAAAGGACATGTGTCTGCCTGCGGTCCGCCTAACTACTGTAAATTGCGTCCGCTACGCTCTTGCACTACGAGAGAAGTCCCTTGATCAAGAGTCCCCTCTTTTTTTTTCTTCTTTTTTTTGTGCTTGTGCGTGCCTTGCACACCGAAAAAAAAAAATCCGTCTCTGCGATAGCTTGTTTTGGGGTGGCCTAGGCTCCAGCTGTGACCTTCCGCTGAGCCTAGTATTCGATCTTGGGCAATGGTCGGCCACGAAGAATACATGCTTCCGCTGCGACGGGCCGACGGAGTGTAAACACTCAACGTTCAACTCCAAACTTTGATGGCGCTAAGAACGCGGAGCACGCTCTGAGCTACAAACGGCACCCATGATGCATGGTTGCGTCAAACTTGAACACCACCACGCTCCACCACTTGGTGGAATCACACACCGAATTCAGTTCTTTCTTCATCCCTGGGCGCGTGCATCATTTTCGCACGTGAGCCCAGCTTTGAGTGACAAGCTTTTTTGATACGAACAGCCCGCGATTTGTGAACATGTTGACATGAGATTTTCCAGTCTCGGACTCGAAACAAAAACTTTCCATCATATCGAGCGGAAGCCCGCAGGCCAGAAACCGCAAAAGTTGTTTTATGTAACCCACTTCTACATACTCCGCGGGCCAGCTCGGCAGTGACGCCATACCAATGTACTTGTCCCATTACCTGTCATCCCAGCGGGGCTCTGCCTGCACCTTACGAGACAGCATCCAGGGCCTCTGGCATCTCAAACTCCGTCGTCCGTGCTGCCTCGCCGTAGGTGAGCAGGCCAACATAGGGCATGACGTTGTACTTGAGAGAGAATTCGGCAGGAGACACGTTCCTAGAAACCAATGTTATCAGTCAGCATAGTTATCGCAATTTCCTCGCGATAAGGACGTGATCAATGACGGAACAACACGCGGTAGCCTCCCCATTTCGTAGATCTATGTAGTAAGGAATACCAAGGTGGGAACTTACTTGAATGACTGAGATAGCTCCCGGAATTTGTACTTGTTCCTGGAGGACTGGATAATATTTGCATCTTCCTTTCGGCGCACGATGCGATCCCAGAGGACCACTGAATTATTTACCTAGAAAGAAGACGTGATGAGCATCGAAACACAGGCACCACAGCCAAAGGGCTAAGTCGGAACAGGCGGAAGCATTTGTATCCAACCATCATCGATGATTACTTACTCCTTGAGCATTCGTGTACTCAGCCTCAAGGTACACAAATAGTTGCTTTGTGTTCCAGTTGAAAAGGGGCCGTAGGTCTGATTGTGGCCATCCAAGCGATTACAGATACAGCAAAAATGGCATCAGGCGCGGTAATTGGGAGTCAAGTGGAGTGGATAGATTGCGGAGCCAAACAAAATGAAAGCACAACCGTGAACACGCGGTGGTTGTAACAATGGAAGCAAGGCGCTCACCAGCTGTGATGTTGAACTTTACAAATCCGATTTCCTCCTGTTTAAAAGGATAACGCTTCGCTTTGGCATTGTATCTGAGTAACGAGGGAAGAATGATGAGATGCTGCTTCTCAGGACTCGGAATGACGTCGCATGAGAGCACGCAATCCATGTATCAGGTCAAAGGGTTCGCGTACTAACACTTTCAGAGATGCCACGTCAATTTTTGCTGTCGGATTGGCCGTGAAAACGAATGAGGACAGCGCAATGGATGCGAGCAAGACCATCATGCAGGTAGACCACAGGCTGGATATTCCATTGACGCGAGCGTAAATGCTATGCATGGTAGGAACGCGTTGGGTGACAATGAAAGAGTCGTAGCACCCCTTGGATGACAGTGGATAACTTTGACCTGGCTCGGCCACGACAGCTCGCACGTGGAACCATACTGCGGTTACCCTTTTTGGCCTTTAAGAAAGGGCAAGCTTGCAGATATTATCTTTTTGTATGTTACCTTTTCCGATTTCGCTGAATAGCCTGACGAGCTCAGTTTCAGAGACCCGTCAACCTTATACCCGACCCTTCATGTCAGCGGATCAACGTATGGTATGGAATTGGGGGTAATTGTCATAATTTCCTGAACAATGCAGCTGCGCGCTCGAATCGTATAATATCTCCATCATATCACCCCTCCTGTCTTGTCTTGCGTGCCTAATGCTCCGGAAATTGTTACCATACCCAAACAGTGCGTTCGCGACAACTCGTGTCTCGACATCGCCATATAAGATATTATTATGCATTATCAGCACCTCAGCCACTGCAGTCCAATTTCCCGCCCACCACTCCAGGAGAACTACCTCCACTTGGTAACGAACAAATGCTAAACCGTTCTTTATTCGGCTGGAGCACGACCGGTAGCTTTTCATCAAGGATGCTTATCTGATGGCAAGTTATTTCTGCGTGTTTCTGACGAACGCTTTCATATCGCCCGATGTTCGCTATACGTGGCCAATGAATTGAATATACGCACCGCATGGGAGCCAGCCTGTTCCTCGATATGTTCGGACGTTTGATCTTTCATCCTTTATTCACATTCACCCTCCATTGTTCATTCCTGTCATTCTCAGTTCGTTGTCACGATGATTCGTCGGTGACCCTTTCCACTCCTTCTGTCCACAACAGGATTCCTCTCGTATTCCTCTTCAGTGATGGGCGCCATCGATGAATCCGCAGTCCAACCCGACCTAACCTGAAGTGGCATGGGAACGGGAGTTGCCCCCTGTTACATTGTTCTCGCTCATGAATAGGCACCCCCTTCATTCAACCCGACATGCTTTCCCCGACTGGGAGGTTTCATTACCTCCATTCCTAGAAGATCCTGACTCATGTTCCAATCCCCGAATTTGATTATCCGGATTCTTGCGTACAGCATGTGGAGGACATGTACAATATCTCCAATATGACCGTGAGCCCCTGTCAAGTCGCTCTCCCTCCATTGTCCATTTCTGCTCCTGGGAGCGACACGATGATATTCGCGCTGATTGTGGCCTGTCGAGAAGCGTTTGATGGGATTCAACGTGCGTCTGTTGGTCTGCGCGAACTCAAATCAAGCTTGGACTGAAGCGATCTAGAGAACTCTGGTAATGGGTTTTTGTGCATGATTGACGGTGATTATCTCCCGCATGGACATGCTCGTGTCCTTTTTCCAATTCGACCTCCTTCCGTGGGCGGGGTTCTCGTTATTATTGTTATAGTCCATCCTGAGATGGCTATACAATTGTCGTCTATGGTCCTCATGAAGGTAACATGTTCGTCAAACCTAACCGACAATCTGGTACGCACTGGCAGAAGTGACTCTATGATGACTCCCTTAAAATTGTTTGTGTTGACTGTTGGCAAGAGAAAAAAAATTGAGGGATTGTGGCATATCGCAAATCGCAAAGCTATATGCGATAGCTTAGAGTGCAATATACCTCAAAACGAAACAACAATTTCGTGTTCGCCATATGTCACAAAGTAGGCCACCCTGAACCTTCGACTACACCTGTATCCGGCAAGGCGGTGACATGGCGGACCCTAGTCCATTGACACCGTCTTGGGACGCGCATCGCCTGGAACCCAAACGACGTCGTCTTCCTCACCCTCACCCTCCCCCGCTTCGCTCCCAGCAGGCGTCCCTTCTTCCTCGCTAACTAACGCTCCAGCCCAGCCACCCTCGATCTCCCTCTCCAACGTCGCAATCTTGGCTCCTCTCGATCTCAGGAACGAGATGACTTCGCGAGCATGCCTGTAACCCTGCACCTGGACCTCCACAGGACCCTGACCTTGTGCTTCCATGTCCACCTTGACCTCATCGACCCACCCGAACCGCCTTGCCAGATGCGCAGACGCCACAACTTGCTTGTTTTCACCTGTATCTTCCAGTGCAGCAAAGAAGTCCGCGAGGGCGCGCACAGCCTCGCCGCGCGCGCGCAACACATGGCGCATGATCCGGCGGGCTGCGGGGCGTTTTCGTTTGAGTACCACAGGTGGTTCGGGCGCCTGTGTAGGGAGGTCCGGGGTGGAGGATCGATTGCTCTGCTCTACCCAAGGGCTCTCGGGTGGAACCAGAGGTGTGGTGTATTGGGAGAGCGCGGCGAGGGAGAGGTCCCAACGTTTGGGGGCCCACACGCCTACGAGGACACGCCACGCTGCGATAACGCGTTTGAAACTAGTGGATAGGGTTCATGTGCATCAGTGGCTGAAGCTACCCTGGACGAAGAGAAACATGATATGTATGAAAAAAGACCCACTGGAGATAATTATCTGTCGCCACCGATGTCAATAAAACAGACAACGTCATACACCACGCTGACGAGTCAACGTGATCGACCCACCATTAACCAGCCTCGTGTGATAGTACGCAAATGCCCATACAGTCAGTCCCGCCACTAGCGCACCGTGGCTCGTGAAGCTCAGCACAGCCCACAGCATCCAGAATGCTGCGGGATAAATCAACATTAGTAACAACAGCCCGATGACAACCTTGTTCTGTGCCTGAGTCTCCTCTTCGTGCTCAGAAAGGCCTGCTGCAAGTCGACTCATAACGTACACGGGTAGATGGAGGATAAGCGGCAAAAGAAAGAAGGGGAGGCGAATGAGGGCTGCCAAGGTATCGCGGACGAGAATGGAGAGCGTCAGAAGTCGCGAAGGGAGCGGCGTCGGGTGCGTTGGAGACAAGGTTTCCGGGAGAGGAAGAGAGGACAAGACAGAGTTCATAAGGTGTGTCGACTGAAGGAGTGAATAGTATTCTAGAAGGTGGCGGCGTACGGAACAGAAGTTCGGCGTTGCGTCCTTGGACGAGAAAAGGTCAACAAGACTAAGCATGAACGTGAGTAGATTGCGTGAGTCAAGAGGCGGAGATCGGGCGTAACTCACGTCTGAGATATAGTCACAAATTCTTTCAAATCGATTGAGCGTTCGTCTTCCCAAAGTAGATCTCGAGCCATTCGAGCGACATAAAGCGTGTTCCTACGTACAATGCCGTTGACTTCCTGATTGCCCGTAACGTAGGGCGCGGCTTACCAGTCTGTAGCATTGATGGTAGTTTCTACGAGCTGCCGTTCGATTGCACGTGTAAGGCGCTTGACGGCGGCGCGAGCGGCACCTTCGGCATCAGAAACGAATTGTTCTTTGTACTGTTCCATAGAGATCGGTGGACCAAATCTGCAACACATTTGTTAGAAGAAATGATCTATGGTCCCAATATCTTCTCACTCCATGATCACCTGCAATAATCGGAGACTATTAGCAACTGACGGCGCAACTTCCAGACCGTAAGGCTCAGCATACTTACATCGCTACGATACTTGGACTTATTTGTATATACAATTGCCGTGGGCACAATCTTAACTTCGGGGCCCTTGATTCCGTGGTCTGCGGCCCATTTTGTGTATTCTAGCGCCGCCCAACTTGCACCGTCTTTGACCTGCATAATTCGAGGTTCCGTGTAGGAAGTCCCCTCGGGGAAGAGAGCGACAGCACCACCTCGAGCGAGCGCCTCGAATGTTCCGCGGAACAGCACCTGTCGGTCCTTGGACTTACGGTCCACAGGGATGTTTCCAGAAGAATAGAGAAGCCAAGCCAGATACTTGTTGTTGAACAACGATGCTGCCAGATTTGAAAGTAGGTGTCATTGGATCGAGCTACCAAGCTGAGGTCACTTCCGCACCTTTCGACCAGTAGTTCAAGATTCTCCGGTGAGGAAATGAAGTCGCTGTGGGCATTCATCGGTTCGTCGTGTGATCAACAATGGCACGTAAAACGGACTGACACAGAACGGAAGGGTCGAGAATCATGTTATGATGGGTTGCGGTACTGCAAAAAGGAGACGCGTTAACATTAGGTTACACGGAACCCTTGGCTCGCGAGGAACTCCTGGGGTGTACCCGGAGTGTCCGTTCAGCACCGCCAAGGGGCCTCGGTGGAGTCTGTGCTTCGAGTTGAGAAACTTACACGATGATCGGTCCCTCCACGGGAACATTTTCTGCTCCTACGACGCGCACCTCGGTGAAGAAGGACCACACTGCCCACGCTGCCAGCCGTCTGAGGACCTTGTGGAGCGTCTGTGGATCTGATTCAGGCATGACGAACGCCTTAGAGTCGTTTGAATGAGATTAACGAAAGAAAATGGGGAATAGTTACAGCGACCTGGAGAGAAAATGAGATGACCTGGGAGGGCCAAGGATGGTTGTGACAGCCTGAACCACACTGTCAGACAGTCAAGGGAAACTCGCCCCAAGAGTTTCAACTTGAAGCAAGAGTCTCTGCCAAATGACCCTTATTTGTAATAAGGGACCTCTTCGGTTTACTCGCTACCACCACCACCAATAGCTAAATTCATCTACTACGTGGATACTTCTCGACACTCCTCCGATTGTTGTTGGACGATTACTGGCTTCTTAGAAGAGTAGGAACGAATGTCTTCCTACCTAAGGGGCGGCCTGCGGGAGACTAGCTGTTCCTGCTCTGCATTCGTGCCGCAGAAACCCCGTGATTACGATGGATTACCGGAAAACCGATGGCAGTTGCCGTGAGTCGTAACGCGCGAGGTTGTAAAATTGTTAACGCACTGCCTTGCTCTAATCACAGTGATTTAATTATCAGGAAATTCGACTCTGTCACAAAGCCTTCATGTCATTTGTTCACAAATTCTTACCGCGGAGGAAACGCTGCAGCTTGACTGCTGCACCCGCCAAAGGCTGATTGGTAAAACTTCCGGACGTCTCGAAGAATTTCAATGGGCCTTACTCACAACCGCCATCCGCCGTGGTACAACGTTTGCGCCAGCTAGTATCCAAGACACGCAGAACCAGCCTTCCATCATCGGCCATGCACATGGCCAACCCCCTCTCAAAGTACCCAAGTCACTTGTTCCAAACCCCCTTGGGATAACGAAATGGAATTACGCCGCGACTGGCTTGGCGACCCAAATACTGTAGTTTCGCTCATCGTTTGCCAGACAGCTTCTTGCCAAGGACTTCGAATTTTCGGTGAAATTGCCTTCGTCAAGTTGACCATGATGATGTCTTCGCTTGATACACACCTCCATTACCCAGCAGAGATCTGGTCCTCACCTCTCGCATACCTGTGCAATGCTACGTCCTTGTACCCGACTCACCAGGCGGTTTTCATGCAGACGGTACTTTTTTTCGGGATCGGTAACGTTGACAGCGCCAACCCAATCAACATCCTAGTTAATCTCAAGGATATCCCAACTTCTCCGAAACCATTCTGTGGGCTCTCTCTTATGGATGAGTGACTAATCTGGTGAAAAGTTTGATCATACGTGGATCACTCGGTCATGATGTTGTGGTCCGCAAACGATCCTTGTGCTTGAATGACACGATCTACCCCCGTGTTACAGAGGGTAGTGTACATATCTCCGGGAAATACTGCCTCATAAAATCACGATCCTTCGGACGCGAACATTTTATCATTTGGGAAGACTATTCTATTGATGCCAGGTAAGATTTATAGCGAACGAAGTTCTTCCGTCTACTCAGCTTTGCTTAGATTAACGGATTCCTGGTGTCTACGTCCGCACTAACCGTGGTGAGTGATGAACTAATGATGTGCTAATTGTATTCCGCTGTAGACATAGACTTTGCGCGTAGTGTGATTTATATATATACATAGACATGCCTACTGACAGTCATGTCTTTCTAGATGCACCATATGTATTCGCTTTATGTTTCCGCCCAGTCCCCAGCGACGATGTAAAACGATGATACATACTTCCCGGCTTGAATAATCAGCCTCATCAATGTTTTACGTTGCACTTCTGATCGTACAGCCCTTCACCCTGAGAGGTCATGATACAATGTGTTGTTCATATCTGGAAGGTTTCTCCCGTCTTCTTCGGCCGTTTCAGGACATGGCCAGGAACTAAGTGGTATCAAAACGTGCCCTCAAGTGCGAGCGTATCTCTGAGACATAAATATATCGACCATTCGATTCTCCGAGGACTTCATTATCATACGTTCCATCATAAACCTGATCACACAGTGCTTGCAATTCATTGATGCCGGATGCTCGATCGTGGGTTATCAAATAAGACGTGCGGACACTGTACCCGATTTGACTACCTCGGGACATGTTGTAGTTTTGTTCGAGTGAGTGTGGACGTGGTGCGTGCACGCGGTCGGAAGGTCGCGTTCATCGTTTCCGCAGGATCGCATCTGCACAACCTGCCAAGCAGCACCGATGATCAGGAAATCTAATCCGTTCATCGTCATCGTGGGTGGTACGATAAGATTCGGACTCAGATATTGCGTGCTTCGTGACACTGTCCCATTCATTGTTTACATGAACTGGGTCGTCTTCGACGTCAAGCTGCTGACAGGACGTCGTTTAACGTTTACCTGTCATCGAATTTGGTCCCCCAAATCAGTTCCATGCCATAAATATGCAAGTCTAGCCGACCTGCAAAGTAGTTCAAGACGTCATGCATTCATGACGCCGATCCCTGCTGCCTCATTGAACACTGGAACCCGAACCATGCTCCGGGATCACGACCACAATCCGGACGACATGAAGCCGATCTCCTTGGAAGAAGGAATCCATCCGGGGCCGAGATGCTAGGGATTCAATAGAAAGAACCTGATATAGCTAAATATACAACAATCCAAGCTAAGCATGCGACCGATCTTTACCCGAAGATGCTGACCCAACTCAGTTTCTTGGCCAAACCGGATACAGGGAAGACACTTGGTATATGATCCGACACGCTCCATGCGTCGGTCGGGAGTATTCTTCTCCCAACAACCCTGCTAAATGCACACAGTTGGATCCGAGGCGATGGCTATATATCCAAAGTCACCGTAAGCATAACTTGAACCCGGTGGATGCCATCCGAGGTGATAGTGGCGCTCGTGTTAGCACATGTTGGGAAAACTCACGTTGTCGAAAGTAGACCCAGTGTGCGGGGTTTACGCCAGTGGATGCTGTAAACCAGGACCTCTCTGTTAAGGGAAGTTGAGGGATGAATCGTATAGACTTACGAATGTTGGCGCTACCATTCGGATCTTCGCCTCCCTCGAAGCGCTTCACGCTCTTTGGCGAACCTGACATCGATGGTTTAGTTTATTTGTAGATAACAGATAACGATAACAAGAAGACCTAGTTCAGTAAATTGCCAATATTCTGCACCACTGCAAACAGGTCGGTGAAATTAGATATGGACAAGATCCGGAGGGGGATAGCATACAAGTGTCGATAACCAAGTAGAGTTGGAATCATCGTCGGGACGCCGTCTGATAATCGCCAGCATCAATAGACTGGATCAATGCTAATTAAGCCAAAGTGTGGAACGCACCGACCAAGTGTACACCTATCCATCTCTGTCATTGCGAAGAAAGTGATATCTGAGTGCAGGACTTACATCGATAAATGCCCTCAGTACCGATGGCACACTCTAGTAGCTCTGCAAAGGGGCGATTCCCGGTGCGAGGTTGACCTGACCAACGCATAGTTTGAATTGTGGTCCAAGAGAGGACGTTGCGAAGATATCTCACCAAAAGTATACAGGGTGACACACCTCCCAGGAAACGAATGGCTAACGGCAACCGAAGCTATGCTCGCAATAGATCCCTGTTAGGAAAAGACTCAAACATTCTTCTCGGACTCATAGAAGCCACAAATCGGTTACCCCCAGTGAATGACCTATTAGTGTCAATTAATATCCAGTTCACATCACGACGAGAGTCATGGGGTTGACTTTACCACACACGACGATATTGTATGTCGGATACGCTCGTAATTGAGGTTCGAGTTTGTCTAGAACCGTTTGCGCGATGCTGTCATACGCAAGGAGGAAACCGACGTGAACGCGCGGTTCAGCCGAAAGTGATACCACAGACGGATCTAATGGAGGGAGTCCGGGACCCTGCAAAGACACGAGAATGATGCAAGCATCTGCATTCCGAAGCCCGAGTGAGCGGCCGTTGAGGTGTAAGCAGACATTGAGATGGCCCGGGTACGTACCAAGAAGAATGCTGGTGTGGTCTGACGACCCTCTGAACGCGACGACGAACTCCTCCCGTTTGTCATCCCTAGCAATGAACCCTTTCGTTGAGGTGACAATGTCCTGGAACTGATACGTGAGGTGTCAGTCCGTTTACCTCCTTCAAGTTTAGCGTCACCACATTCGCACTAACCTGAACTATGAGGGTGTTACCCATCGGACGAGGACATAGCACTTGGTAAGCGCCGGATGCATACTTCGTGTACCGAACAAGATTATCGTAAGTTCGCTGGTCGACTCCAACAGAGGGGTCATCGGAACGGGGAAAGCGTGGCCATGGCCACCCTGCCGTTTCGGTCGTTTCGTTGGCAGTTAGCGTAACCTGATCCTCACTGATTTCGCTCATGAGTACTACAGGGTATCCAACGAGCTCACGGCCAGAGTGCGAGTAGAGTGGAAGGAGTGCGATAAGCTTGGCTAGCTGCACCGGAACTTGGGTACTGTGACATTGACAGTGACGTTATAACTCTAATCAAATCCGGCCGTGGACCTAATAGAGTCGAGGAGAATGTCCTCATAGTCCCCTCCAGCTTCCCACATTGCAAACCCTCTCAGACCAGTCTCCTTGATATAATTGCCCTTGGCAGCAAACGATTGAGCATTATCGAAAGAAACCATGACTTCGGACGTCTCGTTGTAAACATAGGGCTGAAATAAGATCGTCAGTTCGAAAGCACGACAACATCCAAGTACGAGGTCACTCAACAGTTTGACTGCAAGCGTCATAGCGGTAGTAGATACCTGACGCTGGGCTCCCTTCCGTAGTCAGGAACCCACCGTCAACGAGACCCCAAAATTCGAAGGTACCACCGGGTCCCTCGTAAACACCGCAAGCATTAACACTACCAGTGTCACCCCATGCATCGCCGAGCGGCTGATTTGAAGCGTTGAACTTCGGGTATGCAACGAGTTCGGTCTCGGAGCCATCAACGAACGCATCGGAAGGCGAGACACTGAAAGAGTGACCATAAGATGGGACACCTAGCACGATCTGGTTGACTGGTATTCCGGCGGCAGTCCACGCTTTGACAGCCGAAACCGCAGAGCCAACCTGGTTAGCAGGAGCAGCACAAGTGTCATTCAGAGGGGCGTTAGGTCCGACAGCCGATGACCAGGAGCCCCAAACGTCGTAGTCCATGATGGAAATGTAGTCGAGGACTTCAGCAAAGGCGGATACGTCCGTGGAAGGATTACCAGAGGCATCACGGAATGGGGTGATCGAAACCGCGGCGGACAGCGTCAAATTGGCCCCGACAGGATCCGCACGGAGCTCTTGGAGGAAGGAAAGGTAGTTCTGGGTATCATCGGCACTGATTATGTTACAACCTATCCCTTGCTTGTTTGGATATTCCCAACTGGCGGGTGCGCGTTCAGTGCTCGTCGACTGAGAGAAGGTAAAAACGTACTCGAAATCGATACCATCTAGGTCATATTGTTCTGCAAAATCTGTAACAGTCTGCACGAAAGCAGTACGGTTTTCCGGGGTTGCTACGTTGGACGAAAACCAGAGGCCGCCACCCCAACCCCCGATTGCAATATGTGCAGCAACACCCTTAGTGTTACAGGTAGGTAATCGTTTCAGAACTAAACATATAAACTCACGTGATTATGCGCCTCGTCAACAAATTGGGGGAGGATTGATGGTTCTGATCCGTTCAAGGAAAGACTGTCGGCGCTCGGGGTCGTGATGCTGTCCGAGGAGTGTCAGCTACTTCGTCAAAGCCAGAACTGATAAGGTCAAGCAGGCTTACGCAAAAGAGTAGATCAGTGTGTTGTACTTGTCCCAACTGATGTCAGAGAGTGGGAACCCTTCCGTGGCATGCCAGCCTGCGTACCAGGCAGCCGCAACAGGTTCATTTGTACCAGAAGTCGGCGCAAGGGAAGTCACCCGTTGGAGGATAGACAACACTGTCAGGGAAAGGACCGCAAAAGTCATCGCTGATTTTCTCGGATTCTAAACCGAGTACAGTGAGGCTCTCCTGCCACAAGCAAGACCCCCTACTTATACTTCGCTTTCATCAAGGTTTCGGCACATTATTCGCATCCTGGTTAGAAGCCATATGCCGTAGCCGCAGAATTGGTCATGTGCCACAGGAGTTTTAGGTTGAATTGGCTAGTGGAGGTGGAACGACGTAAGTACAGTCTCATAGAAAAATCCCGTAATGCATATTACCAAAACCTTGTTACTCTTGCCAAGTGTACGAAATGCTAACAATAATATCCATGACGAGATTTTTCTATGCATTGTGAGATTATGGTAATTGTACATACACTTTGTGCATGGAAAGCGGCAGAACCCGGGCCTTGGGACCGACGATGCCAGGGTTTCTTGTTGCGGCTGATATTTGAGAAACTTGCATAGTATCGTCCCGCGCGGTACGCAGAAACGGTTCCCCGATTCCACCAGAGAGGAAATTGGCCGCTGAGACCCGATGAGGATAATAGGGTAGAGCACGCGTATCCCCACTGCCGCGAGTTGCGGGTGTGCGGGTGCCAAGACGGGTACGGGTACGAGTCGTACGAAGGTCAACCCGTGCTTATGCCGCACTGGCACCCGTATGACGTGTTATGGGGCGGATTGCTCCGGTGCTTGAACGTTTGAACGTTCGCCCTCGTCTGCCAACGGACTTCACTGGCAAGACTCATTATTGAAAAAGTCAACAGTGCTTTGAAGTATTGTTGGTGGATACATAACCCACAAGTATTCTCCGCACCGACGGCGAGTCTCACGATGCGGCACTGTCTGCGACTCTGCATACTTACGGGCACGGTCACGGTGTCACAAATTTTGGCCTGGGTTAACCTGTGCTCTCAGGCTACTAGTAGTCCGGACCACGCAGATTATAGCGAACTCCTTCAGAATCGGAGATGCAGTATGCCCTTGAGTGTATGGAAAACTAGCTCGATAGGAGAGTCGTCGCGCATCCGAAGCGTGTACTACCAAGGTCTCGAAGGATATGCATACTAAAAGCTGAGGGAAGGGGGGTGCAAGTGTCCGAACATACGATTGTCTCAATTATATGGTGTAAAATGATTTACCAGAATAAGACTACGAGTCCCAGTTCCACTTCCGCTTGTAAGTAGATGCAGTGTTGAAACCCGCCGCAGACCTGATGGAGTCAAGAAGTAAATCATGGTAATCGTCTCCAGCTTCCCACATCGAAAACCCTCCAAGACCAGCCTCCTTGATGTAGTTGCCCTTGGCAGCAAACGATTGAGCATTATCGAAAGAAACCATGACTTTGGACGTTTGGTTGTAAACGTACGGCTGAAATAAGATCGTCAGATCGAAAGCACGACAACATCCAAGTATCGAGGTCACTCAACAGTTTGACTGCAAGCGTCATAACGGTAGTAGATACCTGACGCTGGGTTCCCTTCCGTAGTCAGGAACCCGCCATCAACGAGACCCTTGAAGGCGAAGTTACCACTGGGACCTTGGTAAACCCCACAGACATTAACACCACCAGTATCACTCTGTGCATCGCCGAGCGGCTGATTTGAAGCGTTGAACTTCGGGTATGCAACGAGTTCGGTCTTGGAGCTATCAACGAATGCATCGGAAGGCGAGACACTGAAAGAGTGACCATAAGATGGGACACCGAGCACGATCTGGTTGATTGGTATTCCAGCGGCAGTCCACGCTTTGACAGCCGAAACAGCAGAGCCAACCTGGTTAGCGGGAGCAGCACAAGTGTCATTCAGAGGGGCGTTAGGTCCGACAGCCGATGTCCACGAGCCCCAAACGTCGTAGTTCATGATAGCAATGTAGTCGAGGACCTCAGCAAAGGCGGATACGTTCGTGGAAGGATTTCCAGAGGCGTCGTGGAACGGGATGATCGAAGTCGCGGCGGAGAGTGTCAGTTGGGAGCCAACAGGATTCGCACGGAGCTCTTGGAGGAAGGAAAGGAAGTTCTGGGTATCGTTGGCACTGATTATACTGCAACCTATGCCTTGTTGGTTGGGGTATTCCCAACTGGTAGGTGATCGCTAAGCACGTGCTCATCAACAAAGAGAAACTGGAAGACGTACTCGAAATTGATGCCATCTAGGTCATATTGCTCTGCAAAATCTGTAACAGTTTGCACAAAAGCAGTACGGTTTCCCGGGGTTGCTATGTTGGATGAAAAGAAAAGGCTGCCACCCCAACCCCCGATTGCAACATGTGCAGCAACACCCTTGATGTTACAGGTAAGTAAATTGTAATCGTTTCAGAACTAAGCATATAAACTCACGTGGTCATGTGCCGTGCTAACAAATTGGGGGAGGAGTGATGGTTCTGATCCGTTCAAGGAAAGACTGTTGACGCTTGGGGTCGTGGTGCTGCCCGGGGATAGTCAGTTACTTCGTCAAAGTCAGGACCGATAAGGTCAAGCAGGCTTACGCGAAAGAGTAAATTAATGTGTTGTACTTGTCCCAACTGACGTCTGAGAGTGGGAACCCTTCCCAGCCTGCGTACCAGGCAGCCGCGACAGGCTCGTTTTCACAAGAGGTCGGTGCAATGGAAGTCACCTGCCGGAGCATAGACAGCACCGTCAGGGAAAGCACCGCAAAAGACATCGTTGATTTCTCGATTCTATGAGCTAAGCAGAGTGTAGTGTGACCTTTCTGCCACTAGCAAGACCGCCTACTTATACTCAGCTTTCATCGAGTTCTCAGCTCATCATTCGCACCTTGGAACCCATGTGTCGTTCTTAGTGAGTCCGGTTGCTCGTCGATAGTGGGAAGGATCCAAACGCCGGCGTTTCGGAAGGGAAGAGCCACGCAGTGCGACACAGCTGCGGAAGCGGAGAGAGTAGTCGAAACATTTTGCAAAATTCAAGTTGTCTGTATCAACCATTGTAAAATTGAGAGCTGTATAACATCCCGGGTACGATTTCCGTGAACTTCGGCCCACTGCGTTTCATAAGCAGACTAACCTAAAAGCATCGGGTCCCTAACTCTTATCTCAATTTGCCAAGCAAGTACTACGCACAGCGAGAAACGTCCTCACATTTTCATTCTGCAACCAATTTCACGCGAATCTGGATGTTATTTCCAGTGTGTGGGAAGGTAGGCAAGGGGACCAACCGCGCAGGACGGATCATGCGCGATTGCGGTCGGTGAATTCCGTGATGGGGGATAACCAAGAAGATTCTGAAGTGCGGGATGGTCTGACATTCGAAGCGAACGCGTGAAGCATGTAAATCGCGCCGGAAAGTGCCGCGAGCGGACGAAAAGCAGACTGGAGGACAGCGTTGGACACACAACTCTTGGGAACTTGTCTTGCATCCCGACGAAACCAAGGTTTCATGCTGGCAGATACTTGGGAAATTTGCATGCGTCCCGTGCCGTCTCCGATTCCGAACTGGAAAGGGGATTTAGCCAAGAACCTAAAGATGTCCATCCTGACCACGCAGGTTCAATGTAAACTCGCATTGGAGATGCACCCTCGAGCATGAAAAATCACTGCCTTCAGAGTTTGACGGGAGTCGCAACTCAGTGCACAAGGTCTCAAAGGGTATGTGTCAATTGAAAGGTTTGGGACCCCCGTCGTTTCAGTGGCAAATTCTTGGACGCAGTCGACTGAGGCTAAGGGAAGGGGTGCAAAGCCTCCGAAACGATTTCCTCAGTTGTATGGTGTAAAATGAGGTATCAGAATGATAGTATCAATTCTGCTTTGAAGTATGTGAACCCAGCCGCGCATCTGACGGAGTCAGGGAGAAAATCATAGTCGTCTCCAGCTTCCCACATCGCAAACCCTTTAAGACTAGTCTCCTTGAAATAGTTTCCCTTGAGAGCAAACGATTGGGCATTTTCGAAAGAAACCGTGACCTCGGAAAGTGTAGTTGTAAACATACGGCTAAAGTGGGAGAGTCAGATCGAAGGTACGATGGCATCCGGGTCTCGGGATCACTCAAAAGTTTGACTGCAACTGCAAGCGTCATAACGATACTCAATAATTCAAAGGAGAATTAGGTCCGATGGTAGGTGACCACGGTCCCAAAACGTCGTAGTTCATGATGGCAACGAAATCGAAAATCTCGCCAAAATCGGAAACGTTCATGATAGGATCTCCAGAGGCATCGAGGAAAGGGTTGATCGCAGTTGCTGCTGTAAAATTAACTCGAAGCTCTGTGTATCAGTAACACTGATTGCGTTGTAACTTATGCATTGTTAAATCGCATATTCCCAACTGGTAGTTGTTCCATAAGCACATCCAAAGCGAGAAATTGGCACACGTACTCAGACTCGATATAGATCGTACTGCTCTGCGAACTCCGAAGCAGTCTTCACGAAAGCAGTGTGATCCCCAACCTCCGATCGCAACATGTGTGCAACAACACCCTCCTTACTACGAGTAACAAGGGAACGTTTCAGCACTTGATATACAAACCGACGTGTTCGGGCGTTTCACGAACGAATTCATGGGGGCCCGGGAGTGGTGGGTCTGATCCGTTCAGAGAAAATCTATGGACAGTCAGGGTCGTGATTCTGCTCGGAAATAGTCAAATTTTGAGCTCTCTCAGGTGAGGCCAGAGTCCGTACCCCGGTAGCAAGAAGCGTATGATAAGACTGCAGCTGCAGGGAGGTGACTAGTGGCATGTGCTAACATCGGGGTGTTTAGTTGTCCTTGATGAAGAGCGACCCCATACTTCAGTGTCGCGTGTAGGGAATATGTACTTGGAAACGTGGCTTCAATTGCTTAATGCAATCTCGACCGAGAAGTGGACGCCCCGCCGGGTAAATGGGCCCTTCAAAGTGCGACCTCGGTCATGTCCACTGCCTTTCGAACTTGAGCAGGGTGTCGAGGAGTTTCAGAGGTGACTCAGGTGAGGACTCACTTCAAGTTCAGTAAGCGGCGTGAGAGATCGCTATACTGTATACAATTGGTTTGATAGGTACAACAAGATCACTAATACAGGCTGGTAGGTAGGAATGTAGTAAGTGTGCTATAGGAAGTAGGTGTATATATCGTATCGAGCCCAGACGCAGACTTGATAGAATCAAGAAGAACATCAGGTAAGTCATTCCCAGCCTCCCACATCGCGAGGCCATTCTCCTTGATGAACTTGCCCTTCCGCAGCGAATGACTCGGCGTTATCGGAAGAAACCATGACTGACTTCGGAGCTCTTATTATAGAAGTACGGCTGAAAAATGATGGCCAGGTCGAAAAGGGGCACGAAATCATGAGACCACCCACTGTCTGGCAGCAGGCGTCATAGCGATAGTGGATACCTGGAGCGGGATTCCGTTGGGTGGTCAGGAAGCCGCCTTTCACAAGTCCCCAGAGATCCCAAATCCCACCGGGTCCCTCGTAGACACCACAAGTGTCGACGATTCCAGTGTCGTACCATGAATCACCAAGCGGTTGGTTCGAGGAGTTGAATCTCGGATATGCTGCAAGCTCAGTATTTGAGTCATGGACAAACGCATCGGAAGGCGAGACGCTGAAGGAGTGACCGCAAGTAGCCACCTATTCCAGGCTTCTACAACGGCGGCTGCAGAACCGTTTCGGTCAGCGGGAGGTGCACATGCGTCATCGAGGGGAGCATTAGGTCCGACGTAGGGGCAATGACGCCCCCCACACATCGTAGTTCATGATGGTAATATAGTCAAGGACACAAGCGAAATCTGTTACATTATTAGAGGGATTGCCAAAGGCATCGCGAAAAGGTATGACAGAAGTCGCCGCAGAGAGCGTCAATTTCGCCCCAACAGGATTGACACGGAGTTCCTGAAGGAAGGAGAGGAAGTTCTGCGTGTCGTTGTCAATTATCGTATTGCAACCTATCCCTGGTCGCTGGGATATTCCCAGCTATCGAACGTGCAATTAGGACCGGTGAACTCGAAAAAAAAGACAGCAATTCATTCAAAGTTGATCCCGTCTAGATCGTGTCGCATTGCGAGATCGCAGACGGTTTGCACGAAGATAGTGCGATTCTGCGCACTCGCAACATTTGATGAGAACCGGCCGCTGCCGGTCCAACCGCCGTTCGCGACATGCGCCGCAACACCCTCTCAACGACTAAGCAAGCTTTTCGGCATGATAACCAGACAAACTCACATGTTCGTGTGCTACCCGCACGAATTCAGAGAGTAGCGGCACGGCGGATCCATCCAAGGTTGAATCGGCGTCCGAGGACGTAGTACTGTCCAGAAACAATCAATTTAAATCGTAATTGGGGTAGGCAAACTTACGCAAAAGTAACTTGATGTGTTGTGTACGAGTCTGCCAACTAACATACGAGAGCGGGAAATCTTCGGCATGCCAGCTGGCGTACCAGGTGTAAGTCGGAGGCAGCGAGCGGAAGTCTGGGGTATGGCAATGAGAGGCATAGTTTGTGGGTATTCAGGATGTCGGGATCCATGATGACCTTGCTTATGTTCTACACAACATTCCACTTCACCCATATGGGCTTTCCGTCGATCGCCGGTTTGGTTGTAAGATTGTATCCAAATTCCATCAGCTTGCCCGCAAAGCTACCGGTGTATTTGAAGCTGGCAGCGAACCATGACGCGCGACGTTTCGACCACAGAGTCGAAATGTAGTTAGCGCCAGAGCCGGAGTTACGGACCGTGTGGAAGTGTCACGTGCGTCAGCGCACGGACCAACGCAAAAATGTATATAGCCCGCCTTTCGACATTATGAATCGCTAGAACATACTCAGCTAGGATCTATTTTATAGAAACTAACTCGAGTCTCGCATGTTTACACATGCCACATCCTTCAAATCCATTCGATGACATCCGCGCTCGCTCGTTCGACAGAGAACATGGTCTCCACTTCGGTGGGATCTCGAGGACGTTTGGTTCCGTACTTTGCCGGGCTGCTTGCAGCTCGGTGAGTCGGAGTCAGCGAGTTGAGCGTCTGTCTGATGGATTCTCGATAGTTCTATAGTTAGTAGATCAAATGTATTCTCAAGTGTGGATAAAACGTTGTGTCATTCATGTTCTATGATACTTAGCCTCGAGTGATGGAAGTCTTTTAGATTGCATGGTTGAATTTCCTTTTCAAGGAAGCTTGAACCAGAATTCGTTTCTCTGCCAATGCTGTGCTTTGTTCTCCGGGTGGCTGTGGCTGTGGTTGGTTTGTGACTTTCACGTGACCGCGTCGTGGTTCGTGTTGGGCTCAGAATCCAAGTTCAACACCAAGCGACTGCAAGATGCTCAGTGCACGGCCCGCTGGTCTGCCTCTCGACGCCGACAGAGGCCTCTCGACCAAAACCCCAGGTCGTGGACTCTCCAAGACGCGGAATGTCCTGCAAGAAAATGCAACTCGTAATGCCCCCATGACCGTCATAGGCAAGGGGAGGAAACTAGTCCAGAACACGCCGCTTCAATCCAAGACGCTGCGTAAGTACATTCACATACCATTGGCATCGCACTTGACGTCCGCAACAGAAACAGACCGTGTGTTGAAAGACCTTCCTGGCAAGCAGATCGGTCCTTCTAAGCTCAAGGACACACCTGCCATTCGTCCCCTCGGCGATAAGACACCTTTTCCAAATCGTACTGCCAACCAGCGACCTGCCAGCGGCGCAAAGATAGCCAAACCCGCCTTGCTGGACGGGTCACTTCGCCCGAGCTCTGCACGTAAACACGACAGCTTGCCTCGCAGCGCAAGCAAAGCCTTTGAGACTCCCGTCACTGATGGAAAACATTGGGACGTGAGCGACATTGAAATCGAAGTCGATACACCCGTCGCAAATCAATCGATTCAGGAGGAAAGCTATGATGAAATCGAGTACATGCCACCAAAGGTCGAGGGTAAGTGTTTGTAATTCAATCCAGTGTCCTTCGGGAGTTCACAACGGGGTAGATATTCCGTACGAGCCTCCATTCGAAATGCCAAACTACAGGGAGGTAGGCAAAACCCTGATGGCCCTCATCCGCTCGTACACCCTGGACGACGAACCACCGAGCAAAGACATAACTTTCACCGCTGATGCGTCCGAAAGTAATTTTTTCGCGCCGCCCGCCCTACCGCAACAAGAAATTGGTGGGTGTCCACAGATGGACGTTATTGTTTTTATCTAATGTTTTTGGACCACTATGCACAGAAGACGACGGACCTTTTGCGCGGGCTAAACCGGGACCACAAGTCAAACCCCAACCTCCGACTACCCTAAAGCAAAAATCTGCTGTAGCCAGTAAGCCCACCCCACGTCCAGCAGCACAGCGAACCACGCCGGGAACACGCACGACTAGCCTAACAAATTCTCGCGCACCATCCACCGTTCGACGACCACCGGCTATGTCGAGTGCTCGCCCTCCAACAACCGCAGCACGAACATCGTCTTCGCAGCCCGTGACCCGCGCCACTACGTCTCAATCCACGTTGCGCGAGCCCACCTCGAGAGCTACGACGCGAGCACCTTCAGCCACGCGTTCGATGCCACTCGTACGAGCAAGCGCTGCTCAGCCTACCCGTGCGACCTCCGTCTCACGGCCCATGACAAAGCCTGCAACCCGCCCCACCCCGCCGACCGCACCCGTCAAGGGTAAAACGGCTACACCCCAACCTAGTGCCACCCCCGCCGCGAGGAACCCGGTTTCCACTTCTAACGCCCCGCCAAACACCGGACGGCCGAGGTCCGGAACGATCTCCAAGGCGGCGTTTGAGTCGAACACGCACGTGGTCATCCACATCAGAAACAACAGTTTGGAAGACGTGAAGAAGGACCTCGAAGGCCTGATCGTGTTTGAAGATGCGTTCGATGAGGACGACGGGTTCCGGTTCGACGTGTGAGGTGGTATTGGCGAGGAGGCGAGTATGTGTGTGTTGGGACGTTTGGCATTCGATTTATGGCATGGTATGGATATACAGGTGACGCCGATCAGTTTTGAAGCATTTTTCGATGGCATTTGTGCGGTAGGATGTGATGCAGTATGATAGCATGTGGTAGTTCCCACCGAGATCTCGAACTCGTAAATGCGTCCTCTGTTTTAGTCTAAAGCGTGAGGAAAATCGACCGAGAGATGGGTGAAACAAGTCTCCTGAAAAACAAAATCAGGTACTTAGTCCAGGAAATGACAGTGCGTGGACTCATTTTGGAGCTCTGGTTCTCAACTTTGGTTTCTCACTTTCGATACGCATCAACCATCCCGTGTGTTCTATAAACATTCTTTGCAACTAGTACTAAACTGAACGGTAAGTATTGCTACAACGAGAAGAGGTCATTCGCCACGGCAAGAGAGCTCAAGAATCCAGTATCCCACTCGGGGTCGTCCTGAGGCCGAGACGTACCCTGCCCCGTGGCGGACGACTTGTACCTCAAGTAATCCCGCGCCGACTCCGCTACGAGGCGGGCTTCAGGACGATGTGCCCAGAGGCTCTCGATAAACATCCACATGTCGTCGTCCAACCCAAGCTCATGGACCCGCGCTTCAGTGGGGTGTCGTGGCCTGCTACCGCTCAGTAGCATCTGGCTGCGCACCGTGGGGTTGTTCCCTTGGAAGGGTGGCCCACCGGTATACACCTGCGAGAACAAATCAACCTCTCCGCGCCACAACGAGCGTGGTCATTTACCTCGTACGTGATACATCCAAAGGCAAACATATCGCATCGTCGTCGATCAAGCCGGGCAAGGAGACTTGCACCGTTCGGATCCTCCCAGACCGAAATGAGCTCAGGTGCCATGTATCCCGCCGTGCCATAGATACCGTGAACAGTCGTGGCCACGGAAACCTGCGTGTCATGGATGGTAGCAAGGCCGAAATCTGCGAGACATGCCCGCCCCGAAGCGGTGACAAAGATGTTCAACTGTATAAATGATATGAACATTTACTTGAATTACAGAGCTCTTAGATGCTTACGCTCTTGAGATCTCCATGGATAACAGTGGGTTGCATGGCATGCAAGTACTCCAACCCATTTGCGACATCAAGTAACTGCTGAAGGTCGGTAACCACGTGTTTTTAAACCGAAAGGACGTACCAAGGGCAAACGCGGCACGTCCGGGTTGTGGGATAGGTAAACGTGTAAATTCCCGTTTGTCATCCACGGAGAAGCCATGCAGGTTCTCGGTACCCCATCATCGACAAAGTTGGTGACGCCGTAAAATGGAAGGCAGTTCTTGTGGTGTACATTTCTCCATACGACTGCCTCTTGGCAGAAATCCTGGTAACATCCAACATCAGCAAATTGCTCCATTGTACAAAGTGCCTTGCCTTCAAATAATCATCAGCTGTACGACCCGCTGTCTGCAGCTCCTTCAAAGCAACATCTCTCCCGGACAACACTCCACGGAATATTGCGCCAAAGCCACCCCGGTCGCCGGTACTAGCGACTTGATCGACTCCAGTTATGTTTAATGATTGAGGGTATAGACGAGACTTCCTAGATAACCTTACAACCGCGTCCAGAAACCGGCGCTTGTACCATCCATCGAGATGATCGGATTTTAGATCGATCAGCTGCATCTAGTGTCAACTTAATCAATAGGTTGATACAAGGTCAGCCTCACCTCTTGTAGCAAATCCAGTATCGCTTGCGCCTGGTTATCTCTCATGGCGTAGAATGATTGTACGTGACTCTGGTCAGTGGAATAGATGATCACTAATGCACCCAAGCTGTGGATATCCAAGTAGTGGAGTCTTGCGCTGTCCAGGAGTTGTTGGTTACAGTTATGATGCGAGACCTGGGACTTTGGCCACAATCAGAGAGAAAATAAGGATTGATCACAATAAATGCGTTACCCGCTCAAGGAAGCTGGAAAGGTCTGTTTTGATACTTTGGTAGTTGATTAGACACCATTCTTCTTGTTTGTTGATCCACTCCTGCGTCATGAGTAGAAATGAATCCAACAAACTTCAATGTGGAAAATGAGATCCCTCGTGGAGATACTATTAGATCTTGATCCGTACCTCGGCTTGTCGGCCACGCATAATTTCAAGTGCGTGAATATATAAGCACTCAGACACTAGACGGGCATGAGAACAACCCAGAGTGCGAGACGTCACACTCACAGCAAACACTGGCAGTTTTCGGATGAGATCATTGCACCTTTCCCGATCCTCGCTTCCCAGTTCCTGGAACTCGGCCACGAATTCCTGGATATCATACTTGGTCGACTTTTGGAGTGACCGAGCAGCGGTCCGAGGCTGATCCGAACGATCAACGCGGAACGACGACACATCGTCCGCGGTGATGCACCGAGCGCTCTGGGTGACAGCAAATTTGTTCTGCTCCTGCCACGCCGAAAACCTCGTGCTCATTTTGGCCGAGTCAGCGACACTGCCATGGAGGGTGGCATCGGAGGAAGAGGCCTGCAAAGGAGGCTGGGGTGTAGCACGTGCCGGGCGCGATCGTTGTGGATGATACATGGCATACATGAGATTGTATTTTTCTTTGGCCTTGCACATGTCCTGTACGGTAGGGGTGGCGTGCCTTTCCCTCATATGGGAGCTATATTCGTCTTGTGGGACGCGCTCATCACAGTAGGGACAAGAAATGTTGGACATTTTCGAGGAGAGTTTATGGGAGGGGAATGACAAGGATATCAGTGGCACAGACAGCCTCTTGAAAGGCACACGGGTAGTGATGAGTGAGAGGCTGATTACCGAGACTATTATGTTGAGAGTCAGTCCTTATCAAGCAACAAACTCACCTTGCGTCCTGGAGATCAAGTCGACCAGGTCAGCGTACAGATGGCAGACCTATGTGTTATCGTAACAAGCGAATGAGGAATAGGGTTCACCACAAGGAACGTAATAACGCGTGCGCATCCCAATTCCCAAAGGAGAAACCACGCTTTTATAGTCCCGGAAGCGCACAATGCAACACCGCTGGGGTCACTGTACAACACGCGTTTGATAAAGTATCCATGCGGGACGAGGGCTCTGTTAAATGAAAGTTGCGTGTGAATGGCGTGCAGCCGCCTGTTTTTTCTAAGATCGGCGTGCAACTGGCTTGCCGGGTATCACCGAGCTACATCACAACTCCAAACAAGCATATAAAAGCACAGCCCAACTTCAGAACTTCTTTTCAACACTGCCGGATTCCTTATCACTCTTCCGCTCATCGTCCACAAGGAAAGAGTCATTATCATCCGGCACAGAAAGACCAAACGAGGGCTTCGCTTTCGCTAGCAGCACTACGCTCTTTGCCATGCGCAAGGAGCTATGATGGTCTTCTAGATAGTGGTGAAAGCTACATGTACGATTGGCACGTTACGATGAAAATACACAATACAAGTGCGGAAAGTTTTGATAGTTGGATTTAGAACTCGTCCCCGCAATGACAGTCACAATCCGCAATCGGACATACTCCACGCGCACGACTGCCTTCCTCACCGAAAAACCAGTCGAGTATATGTGACGCGTGGCCACCATGCCTGCATGTCTGACAGATGACAATGGCATCTTCGATCGTATCTGCTCGTGCGAACGTCATGTCTGTGACAACAGACAAAGCTATTGTGGTCATACCTTTGAACGCAACCTGCGTGTTTCGGAGTTCAGCATTCCGATTTGCATCGGGTGTCATGCTCAGTGTCATCAAACAGACGGAGCATCGCGGAAGCGCGCGATTACAATTCGGGCAAGCGGTGGGCTAGTTGCTTCGGTTCAGCAAAAGCGTCGTCGCAATCGCGGGCGTTTACTCACCCGCCTCTTGCTTGCCGCGTCTGCGACTGAAGGGTTCATCGGTTTAGAACAGTAGTTGCATCGTATGAGAACATGTTTCGGTGCCCACTCAAAGGGTGGCAAGTCCCCATTCTGCACGGCCTCCTGAAGAATCTCGCCGCGCTCTATATCGAAGCTGACCCTGAGGTGGAATAGCCGAAACCCGTCGAGTAAGTCCCGGTATGCCTCCAGCCATCGCTCGGCTCTCATATCCGAGAATTTTGCTGGGCAGACATAAGACGACAAGATAGCTGCTGTCTGAATATCCCCCGTGCGGTCAACGTAATTTTGTAGGATGTCTATCCCACCTGGAGTAAGCCCAGTAATGATGAGACCCTCAATGTCCCCTTTAGCAGTTGCCCGTTCGGCGGTGCGATGGAGGTACAGCGACAAGGCCCTGTCTTCAAGGAATTGAAAGGCGATAGCAAGACGTTCTCGAAGGGGAAGGGCCTCTTCTTCGAGCACCTCGGACCAGTCTTTTGATGTTAATTGGGTCAACATGGCACGAAAATATGGATCTTGAAGGCGGACGATCAACCGCTCAGAATGATCTTGCAACTCGCTGCTTGTCGTGCCCCCCGGAATGAGCGCGGCGAGTGTGCCGGTCATTAGGTGGTGCATCTCATCTGAGTCGGGGTATAATCAGGTGCGGGATTCATGCACGATCATGTGAAAAGCGTACCTTTACTGCGCATGAGCAACTCAAGTGCCCTGGTGTACTGCCTCGTGAATACGAGCCAACAGGCAGCGCGAGATTGCTGTCCATCCTTCTCCCATCTGTATATACTGCTTAGACGACACGAACGACAACTGACACAACTCCGTACTTTTTGATAGCATCTGAGAGCTCATCGCCCCTCAGGTACCACCCACACAATTGGAGTGCCAACTCGCGTTGTGCTGATTTGTTCGTCCGTAATGTTGGCGACCAAAATGTCTTTTCTATTCCGTGTCGAGATAGTATCGCGGTAATAGCGGCATTGAAGTCTCCATAGGACAAATCCTCGAAAGATTGAGAGAAAGTAGAAGGCAAACTTAGGCTTGTCGATGCAGAGCTTGAATCGAATGCAGGAGGTGCCAAGTGTAAATCAGTCAGTAGACTCACGGAATCCCGGGGTTCAGATGATTGAGGCAACGCTTGGAAACCCTCCCATATTCCCATCAACCCCTGGTTTGAGAAATCGTATCCATGAATTCTCGACGTGGGAATGCACGTGATTTCTCTTGAGTCTAGAAAAAAAACCCGGTAAGCACTCTAAGAGGCACTGACCGGTCCGACATACAACGCATCCACCTCCAGAGCGTAAACAATGTACCAGACAAATAAAGATCATCTTGCATTATGTCGGCATTGTGAGAAACCTACCAAAGTAAATGAGAAATATATCAATGGGTCTTGGCAAATGGCAACATACACTTCTGATTCCATAGCCACGCTTTACCCTATGTCTCATCACCATTGAGATGTCGTCTTCGACGATTTCGTAGATTGCACGCAGGGGGTGCTTCTTGCTTCTATATGTGGTGGGTTTGTCGACCCGTATACGCAGAGTTTTCTTCTTCCCCTCTTCCATGCCCACTACACGCCTGCTCGGCTGTTCGAGCGTTCGTTCCGCAGGTATTGATGCATCACCCCGCACTGTCGATAGCTCCAAGGGGAAGTGACGAAATGATGCCGGGCTGAACGTCCGCGACTTTGACTGCTTTCCAATGCCCAAGCTTTCTTGAGCACCAAACGGAAATCCGTCGTCATGCCGTCTGTCATCTGTGAATTCTGAACTGGTGGCGTTAGGCCGGCCACCCGATGCAAATTGGTCATCAATGGTCTTGGAGACATCCCAGGGTTGTGGAGAGATTTCTTTATCTTGGAATCCGGGAATGAGTTTGTGCGATCGTCCGACACCGATGGCAAGATCTCCGCGAGCACTCCATGCCACTTGCTTCGGCGTATCGTGCACTGCATACAACTCCAAATCTCCATCCCTGTTGACTACCATGACCTCTGATGTCAACGAGTGTGTGCGCGAGTGAGGCACGAGCGTAAACGATGCGAGAGGTCGACTAAAACGCTTCGCTGTTGACATGTAAGCTACCCATTGCTTGTCTACTAGGACACGAGGCAGGCTTACTTCTGCGAGTATCAGCAAGGAGCAATACGGAAGGCCCTTGCAATTCGGACGACGTTTGCTTTATGCCAGATGCAGAGGTAGCCCATGACAGGTTAGTCCAGGACCTCCGAAGTACCCGCGAGTTCGATGAATGCCTCGACCGATCTCCGTCGGACGGTCCATCTGTAGCTTGAGCGTGCTGGAGATCCCAGAATCGTACATACATCGAATCCTTTTCCATCGCAGCCAGCTGACCCCTGCGAGTGCTTGAGAATTCGATACGGTGTACGATAGAACCAGGGCGAGGTCGTGCACCATCGGCCGCGGCCTCTTTTTCGGAGAACGTAAGGAGAGGGTTAGATAGCCTGCGCACATCCCAGATAGTAACAGTCGCGTCGCCACAGCAAGCTACCTGGTTGGCGTCGGTAGGGTTGGTGGCTATTCCCGACACTTTGCTTGCCACATTTGTCGTGGGTGGGGCCGGAGTACGCAAGTCGAATAGACGTAGCCATCGGGCGGATATGCC
Organism: Xerocomellus intermedius; assembly: GCA_038090955.1. Lineage (NCBI taxonomy): Eukaryota > Fungi > Basidiomycota > Agaricomycetes > Boletales > Boletaceae > Xerocomellus > Xerocomellus intermedius. The sequence goes on from JBBPNP010000083.1 coordinate 46,562, forward strand.
AGCTAGCAACAGATGGGTGGACTGTGGCAAAAATGACAATGCTGACACCACTTCGGTCTGAGCGTGCTGTTGTAGAACGCGTGGATCGGCTCGTGGACCGACATCTGCTCTGGCTATCCGAGGGTGCGGCCGGGTCACACTCGCTTCGTCAGAAGGGGCACCGTTGGTCACTGATAAAGTGGGGATGCAGGATTGTACATCCCAAATAGTGAGACTAGAGTCTCCGCGAACTTTGTCGAGGCCGACTGCAAGGTAGTTTGGGTCAGCCTCACAGAAAGCCAACGCGTTGCACGACCGGGAGTTGCGCACGGTCAGGGAAACAACTGGCCCACTAGACCGAACGCCATTCCGGGCCATCTTCGTCGCTTCAAGGCGAACGAGGTCAACGCGTCCAGAAGTGAGTCCGATAGCAAAAAGATCATCAAAGGAGGGATCTGGCGACCATGCGAAGCACTAGCAACAAAAGCATCAGTAACTCAGCTGGTGATTGTTACAATTGGCAGATGCTCACCTTCATGAACGAAAGATCACTTTGAGAGCTTAGATGACGTATTTCTGAGCGATCTGCTGCCCACTCGTACATTGACATCTGAGAACCTCCACCAACCACGAACTTGTGCTGCCGCCGTGGATGCCATAGAAGATGCTTTTCAGCTTGCGCAACTGTGACCATCTCTCAAGCTGCAGTGGTCAGACGGTATGCGTTGTTCTTCCAGCAGGAAAGAAAACACAGAGAGAGACCAGCCAAACCCAACGATGATGTTCGTTTTCGCAGCCGCAGACGAAGTAAACGGAAGATCCAGAATCAGCAAATGTCGAATTGAAGACCCGCCGCGCACCAGCGTCTCTGTGCCGAACCTTGCTAGGTATGTAAGTTACATTTCTCAACAGTCTCTTCTTGGGTGCTCATAGAAGTCCATTCGTGCAGACATTACAATGCAGGGTCGATGGACCAACGGAGATAGTACCCGATGACTCAGACAGTCATGATGTGCAATCGTTTCGCCCGTCCGAATTATCTTGTCGATTCTGAACCGACGTCTAATTGTGCTGGCAGTTCGCTCCATATGTACTTCGTTTCCTCCAGGAACGCTGAACCACAGGCTTTCAGGAACCTCTAGCCCCTTGGCCTGGTCTGAATTTCGCCTCTTTTCGCGGTACTGACGAAGCACTCTCCACAGGCCTTTACTCAAGTCTCGCTGGATGCTGGCCTGCCACGCCCACCGTTTTGCAATACCAGGCAGTACGTCGACCCGACCACCGACACCAATCTTTCACCGACGATGTCCTTTCGTAATCGAGGGCACGCTTGACCTTACTGCATGAACTGCAACTCACCTACTAGAACGTAATAATGATCGCTGAGCCGGTTGATACACCGATGGCTGCGGCCCTGGCAAGTCTGACTATTATTTGCGTGTTTCAGCTTGGTTTCAAGCTCTCGACGATAGCCCATTCAAACATGATGCACCATTGGTTTTGAATGTCTGTGGTGTGTTACCTGTTAGAAGTCTAGTTATTTAAACCTCCCCGATCTGTGAACACAGGCCATGAATGTTACAAATACCCACACTTCCCGCGGGGACACCGTGGTGATCAGCATTTTCGTCGGCATTTTTCGTACAATCTCCGGTTGGCAAGACCCACGCGAATCGTTAACGCGAGCGGCGGGTAAGTACTCACATGTGACTTGGCAGCTAGGGATTGGAACTTATCGGCCATCTCGTTACGCTGAGCAAATTCTGTTCAGAGGTTCTGGTTGATCATCGCAGCAAAGAAAAATTCCTCGAATGCAACAGCAGTATGTGGCCAGGCACCTTCATTATAATATACGACAAGGCCGAGATGATATAGTGTGTGCATTGTGATGGCATTCAGCTGGGTTAGGAACTTATCTGCTCCATTGCTGTACACAGCACGTTCGGTAGTTCGCCTAATCCAGTTGTGAAGCAGCCTCTAAAATTGGCTCCATTCCTAGTTGACACTTGACCACCACGTTTAGGCAACCGCATGGTGACAAGAAGAGTGCACGCGATCGGATTACCATGAAAAATACTCATATCGACATATCAGTACAGAATGTGATTAGTGGAGAGGCTATATCCCCCGGGGCAGTGCAACGTGCCGATGAGCCGCTCGGTGATTGTCGAGAAGGCCGCGACAGCGCTCCTCACTGTGCCTCGGAGTTCACTTCGAGGTGCACAATTAGTACTTGCGGCGCCTTCCATACGACGAACTGAGGCAAGGTGCGAGTTCGCCTCCCACTGGCAGTGCCTCGCAGCGCGGCCGAATTTGATTGGGTGAGAAGATGACTCGTCCCGAAGATCTGCAGGTACTAGCAATGGGTGACACTGGGTGTACAGCCTTTCTGATTTCCCAAGTGTGAGGTTCCGACAGCTCCCAACCAGTCCAATTGCAACTTGCCAACGAATTCAGGACAAAGTGCTGGATTTGGATTTTGCCAATTGAGATTTTTATGGAATCTGGCAGAGCTCGACTGCATGAAGGCTACATCGGCTGAAAGCGCCACTCCAGGACGAGTGGCAGTTGCCTAAATTGCCGATGAGTTTCGATGGCTGTACAACTTGATCAGCTTCTTTGCCCCGCCAGTACATACGTGGGACTCTCCTGGTCGGGAATGCAATTAAGACGTTGCACTGGCGTGTTTACCACCGTGACCGTCAGAGCTGCTCAGCGGACATGAGCAAACGAGTTGGCCATACCTATTCCACCTCAGAACCAATCCTACTTCAGTCCATAGGGGGAACATCCAAGACCTCCCGTTTCTATGACGAAGACGCTGCCCGTGTCAGCCAGAAAATAGACGAGGAGCTCAGGGTGGGCGTCTTTCGCATCTTGGTGTCTTCCACTGGTCCTCAAACGCACCCATAGCGAGATTTGGCACGAATCAAGGATGCACAGAGAAAACAAGTAAAAGGTATGGCCATCGATGTGGGCACTGACGAGATATGGAACTCACTCGGGCTATGCTTCAGTTATGCTCCTCGGCCAAGCCGAGTCTGGCAAGTCCACTTTACAGAAGCAATTCCAGCTATACTATGCTCACCAGACACTCGAACACGAACGTCCGTTGTGGCGACCTGTGGTCTACTTCAACATCATCAAGGCTGTGCGGATGATCCTCGACGAACTTGATCACGAGCTTGCAAACATTGGATCTGATGACACGACAGAGGGCCAGGCTGTCGCACAAGCCCTGGCGCCTCTCGGGAACGTCAGTGGCGAGATATCGCATCTGAGGTCGAAATTAGTCGCACTTATCTCCATGGAGGACTCCCTCGCGTCTGAATTGAGCCTCGGAGTCTCTGTGACCGGCGGCCGTACAGGCGTGTATGTTCGAGCAGGATGGCAGGCCCTCGTCACTCCACTATCTCCAAACCGCAGTAGGGCAGTCCCAGCAACCGGTGGCCCACCTCCCGCTGTCGCTCATGTGACGAACCTCGCTGCACGAACACTCAATTCCTCCCAAGACGAAGTTGACGAACTCTGGAAACACCCCGCTGTTCGGATATTGTTGAACAACCGCAGAATACGACTTGATGAATCAGCACCATTGTGGGTTATAGCTCTTGATATCAGGCTATTACTGAATTCTATCGCAGTTTCTTGGATAACGTGAAGCGAATCTCACAACCAGACTATTTACCGAGTACAGGTAAAGTCTGTTCCTCGACAGGAGTTGTGTACGTGTTGATCAGGTTCCCACAGCCGACTTGCTCAATGTTCGCCTACAAACACTGGGTGTTGCTGAGCACTCCTTCGATGTCGAGCTCTGTGGTTCTCGATACAACTGGCTCATGTACGACGTTGGCGGCGCAGTAAGTATTAGTCCTTTCCAATCGAGGCGCTTCGCACGGTTTTTGATATGTTGCCCTCTACCTCAGCGTGGTCAGGCAAGTCAAACTGATGTCATGCTGTTGATGGCACCTCACTTTCACATCCGGATATTAGAGACATGCTTGGGTACCCTACTTTGATGATGGTATGTTCTTCCATTCTGTTTATGCGCTATCTATGCTCCGCCGTGGCAATAGCATAGCATTGCCGCTATCCCCGTGATCCAGCCCTTATATTATTTTGCTACTTGCAGCGACGGCGATCATCTTCCTGGCACCCATTAGCGCATTCGATCAGGCATGTATTTCCGTATCTATTGTGGTTGATGCTAACTACACCGCCTTGCTGCTAAATTCAAATATAGTATCTCGAAGAGGATGCTCGAACCAACAGAGTGGATGATTCACTCCAACTTTTCACAGCTATATGTTCCAACAAACTTCTGAAGAATTCGCATCTGGTGCTGCTGCTCAACAAGGTAGTTGCTTGGCGGGTCCTACCTGCGTCTCCACTGATCCTTGGTCCGTACAGACTGATCTTTTGAAGAAGAAATTAGAGGCTGGTATCAAGGTCCGGAAGTAGTGCGCGATATTCCCTCTTAGGTATTTGCTCGGTGCTATTCGCTCAAACCCTCTTTTTTCGTGTAGCATCACATCTTATGGTGATCGTCCAAATACGTATGCCGATGTATCGGAATACTTCCGCGCCCACTTCATCCAGGTGCACAGGCGCAACGACATCGGGCGTAGAGCGCTGTATGCAGTACGTAGTTACCCGTGCGTTGATCGGCTTTGATGTATTGATCAGATTCCTCAGCATTTCACTTCTATGCTCGTGCGTAATATTTACCTATCTCGAGTTCAAGCCTCACTGACGCTTTGCAGGATATTCGCGCCACTCAGGCCATCATTGTCAACGGTGGGTCCTTCTCTTTTACTTTGCTTGCAAACCAAGTGCTGAGTATAGATGGAATACAGTTGGCGAAGCCATTATCCGTTCGCACATTGCGAGGACTGGTCTTGCCTAGCCAGAGAATTGTTCTCGACATTGTTGCTTCTCTACTGTTGTCCCATTATTTAGTATTACTCTGCTACTAGTTACCCTTTGTTTCGATACCTGCTTCATAGCTGCTCATGGATGCCCTTGTCTAGTAGCACACACGCATGCTGTAGGAATACCAAAGCATCATCACATGACCCGTGAGACATCAGTTCCTAAAATTTCGGGCCGCATGTTGAGGGCTGGTGCTAATCACTTTTTGCATTGCCCAGCCCATCGACCCCTGCGCTTTATCACGATGTCGACGAGTGGGTTAAAAGCAATAGCGCCAGTGCCTACAGCGGCAGATTTCTTGGACATTGTCTTGTCGAAGACTCAGCGAAAGACACCAACTGTATGCCACTACATTCCTCATAAATATGTATCTCGAAATCAAGTTGTTGACAATGTTCTAGGTAATACACAAAAACTTCAAAATTAGCCGTATACGCAATTTCTACATGCGCAAGGTCAAGTTCACGCAAGACTCTTTTGATGAGAAGCTTGGTGCTATTCTCTCCGAGTTCCCGATCCTCGATGTAGGTTCACATATTATTTCGACTACAATTACGAACGTTCTTGCGTAGGACCTACACCCTTTCCTGGCATCCCTTATGAATGTACTTTATGACAAAAACCATTACAAGCTCGCACTCGGGCAGCTTCGAACTGCCCGGCATCTGATCGATCAAGTCGCAAAGGATTACGTGCGCTTGCTCAAATTCGGCGATAGTTTGTACCGATGCAAGCAACTCAAAACGGCTGCGCTGGGTCGGTGGGTCATTCAGAGACATCTACACTTTCGTACTTTCGTTTATACGATACTTTTAGGATGGCTACCATCATGCGGAGACAAAAAGATCCTTTAGCTTACCTTGAACAAGTCCGGCAACACATTTCCCGTCTCCCTGCAATAGACCCTAACACACGGACCCTCCTCATCTGTGGTTATCCGAACGTCGGAAAGTCTTCCTTTATAAACAAGGTCACTCGGGCCGACGTTGACGTCCAGCCATATGCCTTCACCACAAAATCACTCTTTGTTGGCCATCTAGACTATAAATATCTAAGGTGGCAGGTCATTGATACCCCTGGTATATTGGATCATCCACTTGAAGAGATGAATACGATTGAGATGCAAAGTATTACCGCGTTGGCACACCTTAAGAGCTGCGTTTTGTATTTTATGGACCTCAGCGAACAATGTGGCTATACAGTGGAAGCACAAGTGAGACTTTTCATTGTCTATGATGTATCTATCTGATGCGATAATTACAGTGTAAACTCTTCCATTCCATCAAACCACTTTTTACCGGTAAACCGGTGGTGCTTGTCATTAACAAAATTGACGTCTTGCGTCTCGAAGACCTCATACCAGAAAACCGGACACTCGTACAGGAGATTCTCGACTCGGAAAACGTGCAGTGCATCCAGGTGTCGTGTTACTCCGAAGAAGGTGTCATGGCACTCAAAAACAAAGCTTGCGACGCTCTCCTTGCCCACCGCGTGGACTCCAAGCTCAAGGGGAGTAAAATCAACTCTGTCATAAACCGAATCCACGTCGCGCAACCTGTTCCTCGGGATGACGTCGTTCGCATACCTTTCATTCCTGATTCCGTGAAGGAACGCAAGAAGTACGACAAGAACGATCCTGACAGGAGGAAGCTTCTTCATGACATCGAACAGGAGGAGGAAAGCGAGGGCATTTTCAGTGTTAACTTGAAAAGTACGTCATCAACCTTTTGTGGTTGTACGACCAACCATATGAATGACCGATCAATACCTCCAGCCAACTATTTGCTGGCGGACGATGAATGGAAATTTGACACCATGCCCGAGATCATGGATGGCAAGAACGTTGCTGACTTCATTGATGCCGATATTGCCGAGAAACTCGAGGCACTTGAACGTGAAGAGGAAAAACTCCAAGCAGAAGGCTTCTACGATAGCGAGGAAGATATGGTATACATCCTCACGTACCGGCCGTCCTGTATCCTAACTTGAGTTGGCTGCAGTTTGATTCCGAGGATGAGCGCGAAGAAGCCGAAGCACAAAAAGCGCTTGCCCACAAGATCCACTCGCAAAGTATCAAGAAGTCAAAGAAGAATCAAGCTCGCCTTCCACGGACGGCTGGTCTTCGGACACTCAGCGAGCTCTCGACGGAATTGAAGAAAGCTGGCTACGACCCAAGTAGCATTGAGGCACGCGCGGGGATACTGGCCAAAGTTCAAGCCGCAAAACGAAAGAGGGCAGAGATTGATATGGATGTAGATATGGACAATGCCGAAGAGACCGATGAGACCGATGAGGGTGACGCAGGCGAATGGATGGATGTTGATGGCGAAGAACCGCCCACCAGCAAGCGCGCCAAGGGTAACTCTGGGGCTGTAATCGCGAAGAACTCGAGGGCGCCACGCACGAATCGGCAACTTGGGGGCTTGCGGGATGACCAGGTAAACAATTTTTGCCTCTTGCCTACCGATATGATCAGCTTACTCCGGTGTATCACCAGCAAGCATCCAAAGCCATCAAGCTACGTAACTTGGGTCAACGCGAACGTAACATGCACGCCAAAGCTGGGGAGAGTGATCGTGCTATCAGGGTTAAAAAGGTTCTTCCTCCTTCTACCCATATACTTCGTTTACAACGCCTAATGTTGGTCTGCGTAGCCAAAACATTTGTTTGCTGGCAAACGGAAGGCGGGCAAGACGAGCAGACGTTGAATCCCAGATCAATCTAGTTGTCGGTTGGCATTCCATTGTTTTCACCAATTCACGAGATGATACATTCATTGACATTCTGACAATCTTGGTGCATGGAGTTAAACAACCGCAGAATAACGGGTGGTACTTACAAGTGCTCCTTAGAATCGTATTATTCTTGGGCACGGATCACCTGCTCGGGGTTCCTGCGCATAAAATATGTCTTCCGGATTGAAGGGGCAGGGGTGTGGAAAACGGTCAATGGTGTCAACGTGAATGTTGAATTCATACACTCCGCGGACGACCTAAGCATGACGTAACTACCGTGAAGTCAATGATGGCCCAGTGACTGAGCCTGTGGTTTCCTACAGTGAGTATCACTCCCGTGAACGACTAATAAGCGTGTACTACTTACTATGTCCGTAGATCCTTCCGCCAGGAACATGAGCAATACCAGACTCCAATGGTGACTTCCGTTCTTAATTCCAGGGTATGGTTGGCACGAATAGCATCGATGAAGGTGGCGATAGAAACCGCATTGAAAGCGTTTTTGGAAACTTGCATTCCTCTACCAATTTCTCCGTTGATCCGGGATGGCTGCTGCGTCGGACCAGCCTTCGAAAATGAACCATCTTTCCCAGCAACCCGCTCAACCACGTGTGTCTGTCTTTCTTGATGCTTCCATGCCACGTCACTGGATCACGATAGTGGCAGGGGAGCCATATGCTGCCATACATGTACACCTCTCCCACGTATCGTGCGCTTCCACGCACTGCGAGCTCGTTCTGCAACCACGTGGCGACTACGCCGAGAGACAAAATTAATTTGGTGAAGTGACATGGTAACTTTCCTGGACGGTGTCATGGTCCGACTGGTATATCCTTGGCAGGAGGCTGTGAACGTTCGAGCTCTCCTTGAATTGATAACGTCAAGGTAAACGTAGCTGGGTACCCTTGGGCCTCCTTCAGGCCAAACATATCCCACATATGCCACGACGGGTTGTTCCGCACTAGGACCTTTTTGGCTCTCACGTTCCTTGGAGGCGGAAGCGCACGAGCCTTCCCGTGAGCCTGCCCGATCATGTCGATCGCAGGGCTCGTGGCTGTCCCTATCTCTCCGAATGATATGGTTGACATTGCGAGGTAAGTCACTTCGGCGGCTGGAGCTGCCCCCCTGAAAACCGAAATAGCCTCACCACCCAGCGCAACTTTTGCACGCAAGCTCTGAATGACTTTATAGATCTCGGGATGAGCTGGCAGGCACCCTCAGGCACCCTGCCATTTCAAAGGCGCACAGGTTCCACCCGGTTCCACCTGAATCACTCAGGTTTAGGGAGAAACCCAACTTGAACCCAACGCACGTTACGGTAAGTTGCGCGTAACCCAACTCAATCCGTGGTCATGTACATGATCCAACGTGCATGAGACACGAGGCAAACCCCCATTCACATTCGCTACCAGATCCAGACCACCGGATGCAGTGGAGGGAAGGACGAATGAAATGCTCATGTTCTGCTACGAATAGCCGCAGCCGTTGGTGTATCCAAGAAGACCACCGGCGGCCCGTGTTCCACGTGTATAGTGGATGTAACAGAAAGCCGCAGCGATTGATAGTACGCGTATAGGATGACTGCGGAGACAGTGGGAACACAGTTGATCGGCAGTCGTGACAGCCGTCGTGTTAGGCTCAGGCTGAGAGTCACGTCTCCACGTCTGCGGAACCAGTACAAAAGCTTCCACGACAGACGAGTCTCTGAGAGAAGAATCCCATAGTGAACCTGTTAAAACTTTCTGGTTTCGTTCTGTACTTGGCAGGGGGAACACACTATGGTCCGTATACATATATGAAACTGAGATCTGACATGCACAACAACTCGTGTGCAATCTCTATAATGGGAATCCACAGCAGGTTGGCGTCTACAATTATAAGGAAATTTGAGAACAAGACCGCAGTATTCGCATAGAGTCCTAGCTGGGATAAACGGCATGTGAAAATGGGCGAGAATGTTAATATATAGGAAATACATGGGAAACGTTAATTCACTCTAATGGAAATCTGAAAGATCATCAGCGTCTTCCCCCTTCACAAAGATGAAGTCAGGGTCAGATCCAGTGTGCTCCGTACGCTTGGCCCAAATTTTACCAGCCAGTTCCACCGCTTGCTCCGGGGAAAATTTGCATTTGTCTTCGAGATGCCGTGCCAACTCTTCCACCGTCAAAGACCTCGGCCGCCCTGGGAGGTGCCGCCTGCGACTCCTGAGTTTTGTTACCAATCTCAACAGCTTGCCTGCCAGATGAATAAACCAGCCTGTGTGTTCAGGCTTCCATGAGGTCCTGGACATGTGATCCAAAAGCATGCTGTGGATCGCAGTCTGCGATGCCTGATATTGTTTGGCGTAAACGTCCCTCAATCCGGGAGTTGCTGTGACGCAAACGTGCGAGGTGCAAAAGATATTGGACCTCTCGAATAACGCAGCGTTCCTGTTCCACCAACCCTCCATCGGCTGTTCGTTCTCCATCCCGGTGATGACGAACGCTACAGGAACTTGGTTCTGGCACAGGATGTCGCGGAACAAATGATAGTTATTTTGCGTGACAGCGGTAATTCTGCCTCCACGGATGCAGAAAATGAGAAGGCGGATGCCACCCGTATGCAGGAGCTGGGTGATCAACAAGTTGGCTTTCTCGACGGCTGCAAGGTAGTCGTTCTTGCTCAAGCTTGGCTCGTTCAATCCAACGGTGTCGAACAGACGGATACGGTGGCCGTGTCCCTGCCTGTCGCTGAGAACGATGTCGTATGAGGTGGTTCCATCGTGCAGCCACTTGCGCCAGACGATACTTCGGCAAGCTTCTCCCCAGCGATGAGGTTGATGACGGAGCTTTTCCCCACTCCTGTCTCGCCAACGACAAGTACGTTGTGAGTGCAAGTTGGTTGAGGCTGACAAACTGGAGGATTGTTTAAAGCCAACATCTCCTGTGACACTTGAAAATCATGTTTACTTCGGATGGAAAATTAACATCAAAAACTATGACGCTCACTGTTTTTTGTCTGTTCAGTTCGAGTTAAAAGCACAACACCTCGAAGCGGGGCGTTGGACATGGAAAAGACAGGATCCCGCCGCATTTATAGAAAAGAGGGTCGACGATGACCTCCGGCGTAGGTTAAGTCTAACTACCGAAGTGGGCATTATGGGCAGTTAACTCAGCGCTGAACCCGGGTTGTGCTGTATGGAACGTTGGGTTGCGCGCAGCATCGTCTTCTCCGTTCCCACTGGAAGAAAAAAAAAAGTTTATAGTTTAGCGCCGGTGAGTGAACCGAAGAATAAACTGCCACCGGTTTATTTCACGCACCGTAATGTCAAGCGCCCATCTGAACGTTATGCTGAGCATCTCGCAGAAATCTAACCTAACCTCAAGCAAACAATAAACGTCAGCGATACCGTCCTGCCCACCAATTAATGATCAGTGCAGTAATAGCTTGACCACGAGGTCCTCGTTCTGAACAGCATTTTCCCCGGAGGTATTGTATAACGAACGCTCCGCATGCATTGCGGCCACGTTCAATGGCAACATCCAGGCTGTGATTCGCCGTGCCTCTGTGCTCCGTTGTATGAACGAACACGCCGTTCCCGTATGGTACAACCTGTTCCCTCACTGCAAAACGTGTTGTTAGTGCGGTACTGGTACCGAAGAGTCATCCGAACTATAAGAGGTCAGTCCTAAGGGAAACGCATCCAAGAACTTGAAAGATATTGCAACACAGAACATACCCAAGGCTTGAACTACATCCTGATGCCAATGTTCAGAAGGGTACGGCTCTCCTCTCTCGGGCATTCAACAATGTACTCTAACACGCATTGACAGCCAACAATTTTTGGCTCAAATGGAGCAAAGGGGAAACCCAGGAAGGTATGTTCGTGGTCTGCGGAGGGCGGACCCTTGACTGAGCCATCCGGCAGACCAAAAACATCGTGATCTTTGGAGAAACGGGCGTGGGGAAGAGTTCCCTTATCAACCTGATTGCTGGTGAAAAGGTCTCTGAAACCTCCAGCAGTGCTGTTGGATGCACGCTAGATTATCAACGTCACCTGTTGATGCTAGGCGATCAGCTTTTCGCTATATGGGATACCGCAGGGTTAGACGAGGGTACTCAAGGAACCGTTCCTGCTGAGAAAGCGGAGGCATACCTCAAACGACTCCTCTACGACCTGGCCAAAACAAGTGGCATCGACTTGCTCATCTACTGCGTGCGTGGAACACGGGTCCGATCCGCGCTGCTCACGAATTACCACCTCTTTTACTCTGCGATCTGCAGGAAGAAAGTCCCCATCGCCATTGTAATCACGGGACTTGAGAATCAAGAGGGCAACATGGATACATGGTGGCTGAAGAACGAAAAACAGTTCTCGGCGTTGCAAATGCGTTTCGACAACTATGCTTGCGTGACGACGCTCCAATCTTCCACGGAGAACGCCACGCTGGAGGAAAGACGCAGGATATCAAAAAGAGCACTAACCAAGATGATCACAAGCACTTGTCGCATCGAACATTGGAGGCCAGGCGAACGCAGCTGGACCGACACGGCGTTTTCTGATATCCGTGCTATATTGTCTCCAAGGGACGGGCATGGCATTCATGTAGCCAATGCCATCATGTGCGATGCCTCCCGACACACTCCAGTCGGTCAAGGTGCCATAAACCGCTCCGTCTCCTTTCAAAACCCAGTCACCCTATCTCTTTCTCTCACCCGGCCGATGAGCTTTCGCAGCCCAGTTTCGGTCGTGAACGAGAAGTTACAAAGCAAGCTTCCATTCGATGTTGCTATGAAATGCACCTCGGAGCGCCTATTTCGCGTCTACCAGGTTCCACGGAAACAGACGCCATCCGGACGCAAGGAGGAAGAGATGAAGGACACAGTTGTCAAACGCGGAGCGGATCTGCTCATCTTCTGCGTGGAGAAAGAGGTCGGAGAATGTAGAGACGTCAAATTGCAATGGGAACATTTCAACCTCACCTACGGTGGTGACCTTTCGCCACAGATTGTCGTCATCATCGGAGCCACGGATCAACAGTCGGCGGAGGAATGGTGGAATGATGCAGTGGGCGGAGCCACCACGAAGCCCGGCGATGCCTCTATTACTTATTGGCCCATAGACGAGTCAGTTGCTGATGCCGAAGCGGTAAAGGGACGACTGCGTGACCTCGTAAATACTTGCTGCATCGATTGCAGTAAAGGAAACTTTGAAGGAGCATACAAGCGGATCTTCAGGCGCGGCACCTCGCCTCGTTTGGACAGGAGTTTAATATCTCTGTGGATGAGACCACCAGCCTCGAGGAACAGTATGGTGGATGAGCGGGTCGCTGACCAGGATGTCTTGACGAAATGGGGTATATGGGAACGTGTTCCAATTGAGGAGAGACACGGTAACTAGACCGAGTACGGTATCTCGCGTTACTAGTGCTACTACTAGTCGGGATGATCAGGAGCGGATGCCTTTCCGTCCAATACTAGGCGCTGTCTTTATGAAGTACGTCTAAAGGTACTTCAAATTGGTAGTGGTATTCGTGACAATGACGTTCTCCCAAGGTCTGTAAACCGTAGTTCATTACATAGTTGGTCGACGTAACTTTATCCAGCTCACCATCTCCAATCCACCCTCTTCGGTCTCCAACATTCGTGACGTCGTTTCAAAAAGATACAGACCATAGACATTTATCATCATGGGGCCCCTTCCACTCCCATTCCTCATCGAGCGGCGCAAGACTCGAGTCCACACCTTCCTGGCGGGCTTTTGTCTCCATCCAGTCGAGAGCCATTCGAGCCGTCAGGCGCTTCAATGGTTTCGGACCCCACAGATTATCCACAAAGCTCCACATGTCTGGAGAGATCTTGTCCTTCGGAAAGTCTGGTCGCTCGTCGTACATGTGATTAAGACGGAGCTGTACAAAATCCATCCCACGGAAAGGGTGTGTACCCGTGTAAGCCTATGAATATCTGATGAGGCGTTGTTTGAACGACGAGAGCCGTCTACGTACCGCGTAGATGGTACAGCCCAACGCATACATATCACACGCTCGTTTGTTCACTTCGCCTTTAGCTTTCTCTTTCTTGTCCATCGCGTCAAACATCTCCGGGGCCATGTAACTGTATGTACCACCCATCACGACCTGAGATGGAGCGGTATGAAAGTGAACATCCGTATCGAAGGTTGAGGCGAGCCCGAAATCTGCGAGACATGCACGCCCTTTGCTTGTGATGAGGATGTTCTCCTGCAAGCACAAAGCAAAGTGAAAACTTGGTCCAGGGAGAAAAGAGAAAACATACTGGTTTGATATCTCGATGAGCGACATGCGGTTTCATTGAGTGCAGGTAATTCAGACCCCGGACCACGTCCAATATCTACACGATCGATTAGATGATTGTCGCCGACGAGAAAAACACCTGCTCACCAGCTGTGTTCGGTTTGCTTTGGGGTTAAGCTCGAGATACTTGAGTAGGGTTCCTTGGTCCATCCAAGGAGAGACAAGTGCACCAGTGATGTTCGGTCCTCCCATAGATATAATGCCAGTGTAAACACCATACAATGGCAAGCAGTTAGGATGGCGTAGATACCTCCAGACAACAGCCTCTTTGGAGACTTGCTACGTGTCTCAGGAGTTTCAGTCAAAGATCGGACATGCGGATCAGAATATGTTGTCACCTTGTCGTACTCAGGACTCATGCCGACGTCTCGTTTAAGGGCTTTCACGGCGACTATACGAGAGCCGACCTTGCCTTTGTAAACGAAACCAAATCCTCCTTGACTCACTGATACGGGATCGCAAGTGATTGCACCCTCCTTAAGGTAGATGCCACGGGGGCAGCATCCAGTTTCCTTTGAAAACATAATGAGGGCGTTAAAGAAGCACCTCCGATGCCCCTCCTCGAGGTCAATGTTAGTTTCAAGCAGCTGTGTCCCTGTCAGTGTCTTATTCTGGCCACTTCGAAACCCTCAGCCGATCAACTTACGTTGTGGAAAAGCCCAACAAGCGTTTCGACTTGAGCTCCGCGTTGTTCTAAAATATCCTTCTTCTGTGACCCGGTGACGGATAGCGACACCAAGGCAGCCAAATTGAGGATATCATAGTTCAGCACCATCGTTCCGTTCAGTAATGCCGAGTTACATTTGTGTTCTCCAGGCCCAACCTTCGTCTGAGAACTATCAGCCGAGTTTGAAAAGTGAAAAGAAGAGACTACGTACTGCACGAAGGACCTCAAGCAGCCCACTCTTTATCACGTCGCATGATAGAATGCACTGTATGTCACCAGACTTTGTCCAGCTCTCTGCCAACTGTTTCAGATTGGATACTTGGCCAGACCAATCGTCCCAAGAAACCCATCCACGACGAGGGCACATAATCAGATGCGTATAGGTATAAGCCACCAATCCCTACATGGGACATGAGACAAATGAACGACAAGCTACAAATCATCCTACCGGAAAAATTGGAACCTTTTGGACCAACTCCAAACAAGTCTTCTTGTCACTGCACGAAAACCCTTCGAACTCTTTCACAATCTTGACGACCTCTTCCCTTGTAGTATGTCGTAGGGCTTCAGCAGCGTGTGTGAATTGTGCCTGAAAATCCGGTTTACTATTTTGCCCATCGATTGTGGTGTACTTCGGGGAGTCGTGCGTAGGGTCCTTGAGCCACGCTTGAAAAGCATCTGGTTGAGAAGGTCGTCCCCCCGGCGTCTCCTGTTGGGGGCCACGATCGGGAGCCCGTGTAGTTCGAGCTGGAGAGCGAGACGAAGTAAAACGTGTCTTTCGATGATTGTCGTCGGAGAACCGTGCAAGAGAATCCTCTAGATCGCTCGACTGAAGTTCGTCATCTGGTGTCGCCGGACGCCGAGGATGATTACGCTCTAGCGAAGTGCGAGCTCGCAAGCGAGGCGGAGTGGAGTGTGCAGGAAATACAATACCGTGATGATCGTAATTAACTGTGTCGTAGCTAAACTCGGCGAGGGTGGGATCTGGCTGAGGCTGTATCCCCGTGTCATTTCCAGCGAGATGTGAGCCAACATGGCGGGTGTACTCGTGACGTTCGATCAGTTTGTGGCAGATATAGCACTTCATTTGTGAGGGAGATGAATGTAGGGAGCTTTAGGATACGGAAAAGATGGTGAGCCGCCTCTGGACAGCCCCTCAAATACTACTTCATGTAGGGGAGCGCCTACGCAAAGAATACGCTCAGGGAAACTAAAAGGGCTCAAACAAAATCCAGGTTAGTTTCGAAGCAATATAGGCGAAACGCCTCGGGACCAAAACCGAAGACAATTGAGAACCCGTTGACATGGCAAAACGCTCTGTACCGTGTCAAGAATGTGAACAACATACGTTATATTGTTCCGCCGTAAAGGTGTTGTAGTGGGTCCATCAAGAGAGTTCGAATGTTCAAAGTTGTACTTCATTGTTTTCAAGGACTTCATCGTTGCCATGCTGTGCTGTAATTGTGTTGTTTGTTGTTCCTGGTTTGGAAGCCCGCAAACTTTGGTGGTTCCCCGATTTTATCTATCATGGGTCTTTTCGACTATAAGTTCAAGCAAGCAACAAGCCTTCACCGTCATGGCCAAGGGGGCCCATTATCTTTGGACCCCAGTCGAGTGAAAGCCCGCACCCAGGAGTCAGGATTCTGAATTGCAATTTGTACTGTTGACTCTTGGTACGCCACTCTCCATTAACGGCTGCCAGACAAACTTCGTGGTTACTTTATGCATCTGGGGAAATACGCAGAACACCTGAGATCGAGATTCTTTGATGAAGTCCTCGAGTCTGGCCTAGGCCTGGCACTCAACTTCTGACGAACAAACAACCTGTTGCCAAAACCAACCACTTCATTCACGCTACCTTACTTGTGCAATGAGAATACTCCTTTTCCTGGACCAGCGAATACTAGTGGGGTTGGGTTGGAGGGGTGGAATTTGGTACGTCCATAATCCCACTCGTGTAGGGCATACTTGATGTTATACCGTTTGGTGAATATCATCTAACACAGATTGGAAGTTGTGGGGCCACGAAATGATCTACCAATCAGGTTCTTTACGATGCCTTGCCAATTGTTGGCGCAGAAGAGTACAAGCGTCTGTTAGAGGAAAACGGAAAGCAGGGACCCCCAACGCACCATCTATGAAAATCGACTCATCTAGTTGGTCTCGCTATGCCTCAGAAGTCCTTGTACAACACACGAACGATCAACGCCATCATTCTGCCATCCGTCCTACCTTTCCTGCGTTCACACACAGCCGATACATATGTTCAGGGCTTTGCAACCCAATTCAGCTAACGATGAACTTCAATATGCAGCCGAAGCTCTTCAGAACCGAAGGCGAAACGTATGTGGATAGACTGCCACTGGCTCGGATGGCTTGAGTCTCGTTAGGATACTATCAGTGACTGGTTCAGTGTACACAGAAAATCTTGTCAATGTTCGTTCGTGAGAAGCCGTTAATTGTTCGAGGATCCATTTGAAGGGGGACACAGATGAATGGATGTCAGTGCCCGCGGTCTCCCCCTAGCCAGACTCATGTTCATGCAGCGCCTCTTAGAGATCCTGTTCAACCGTGCGTGTATGTATTCTCATGCATGGCATCGATTACAACATGTGCATGTGGTTGAAACTCTAATTACTTATATGCTTCGTATCTTGCAGTAATACTACATTGAATTGTTGAGATGTATCGGCACTTGTGCCAGTTTCGCCCACCCACCATCACAACCTTGATAACTGACACCCGATAAAGTTAACGATCTTCTTGTTCGACGGTCGCTCACGGGGACTCCGCGCCCAGCATGCCTCTACACAATTCCACAGGTCCTCCGGGATAGCCTTGCCATCCCACCTGGGCTCTCGGGGTGGCTTGTGGCCACGCGAAATCATAATCACGATCTGAGCAACCCTTTCAATTTCGTGAAACGGTAATTTACCGGTCAGGATCTGTACGGAACGTCAATGATACATCGAGACGGAATAAGCACGAACGTCGAACCTGCAGCATGATGCTTCCGAAGTAATAGATGTCCGCTTGTGGACTCGATAGCTGCGACGCCGGTCCACCCTCTTTACACCCATCAAGCAGCTCAGGAGCTGCCCACCGAAGGTTGCCCGGGAATGAAATGCCGGACACCGTCGTGTCCGAAACTTGTTCGGTTATCGTTGACAGACCGAAATCAGAGAGACACGCCCGTCCCTTGTCGGTGATCAAGATATTCGACTAGTCGGCCAACGATGAGGTTCCTCGTAGGGACTAAATTCAAGCAAAAGCGACGTACACTGCTAAGATCACCATGGACTATGTCCCGAGAATGCACTGTATCCAATGAAATTAACTGAAATGAGCGAGACGGCCAATGACTCACAATACTGCAGACCAGCTGCGATGTCGTCAAGCTGTAGATGGAGTTATACAATGCGAAATCGGCAGTATTTTAGTAACGTACCAGAGTCATTCTTTTCTTCAGATCGAGTCGTGTTTCGAATTTCTCTAGATATTCGGACAGTGTGCCGTTATCTGCCCATGGGCAGACGAAAGCAAGGAATGGTCCAAATCCACCTGTAATGCCATATAGAGGCAAAACGTTCCGATGCTGGAGCCCAACCCAAACTTTGAGTTCCTGTTCAACAGCCTGGAAAAAGGTATAAGCAAGGAAATCACGACAGCGCTTGATCTCGGACGGAAGTCACCTTTGCCTTGACCTTGAATTCTTCTATACTCGCAATTGTAGGTCGAATGGCCTTGACAGCCACCTGTGGCAATCTGATAATGAGTATTGTCCGCTGGAACGATCTCGTACCAGGAAGACCCACCCTCTTGGGAGGCTTCTGCTTGTATCGCAGTTGACAACTCCAGATGTCGCTGAAGCCACCATAGGCCACAGGATACGCGTCCATCTTCACTATTCCATCAGTGAGGACCGTGACGCGTTTCGTACACCTCTCCGGGACATGGCCCCGCAGTAGGTGACGAAGAAACACCTCGGGGGAACCAGAGATATTCTTCTCGCCAGTTCCGACACCCCACGCGTGTGGGCACCGATGCACTACTTTCTTGCATTCGGGAAGTGAAAGATAGAGTTCCCAGAGATTGAAAGTGAATGGTTTGCAAGGCAAAACTTTGCACTTGTCGGAAGATACGTGAAGGAGACACAAGAAGCCCGCCATGGTCAATGGATCGAGGTTCGGGAAAGCAACCTACTTCCTGTGCACTTCAATACGCGGCTGAGAGGTCACTGCTTTGATGACTATCATTGTACCCGAGTCTGGAAGCGCAGCTGCCAGTGTCTAGAATAAAACCAAGGCGTCTTGGCATCAACGTTTATAGTACTACTTCCTCAGCCCTCTGTCACCAGCAGTCAAAGGAACAAACGACACGCTGAAACTTTGTCGTTTGCGTCTGAATCTGCGAAGGATAGTAAACGATGGCATTGGAAGAACGTACGCTAATTGCGTATAGCGAAGGGCTGGTAATATACTACGGTAGTGGGGTCGGTCTTCTCCTTAGGAGTCAGACTCATCATGCCGGCTACTAATTGTTCACGCAGCGCCCCTTACATAAAATTTAAATCTCTCAGAGGCCCTGTTCAACCATGTACCTACATGCACCGCACCGAGTACAACATGTGCATGTGGTTCAAACTTTAGTTATATGCTTTGTATCTTACAGTAATATACATTGAATTGTTAAGATGTAAGTATAGGCAGAAGTGCCAGTTTCGCCCACCCACCATCACAACCTTGATAGCTGACACCCGATAAAGTTAATGATCTCCTCGGACGACGGTCGCTTACAGGGACTCCGCGCCCAGCATGCCTCCACAAAACCCCACAAGTCCTCCGGGATATCCTTGCCATCCCAACTGGGCTCTCGAGGTGGCTGACCGCCACGCGAAATCATAATCACGATCTGAGCGACCCTTTCAATCTTGTGAAACGGTAGTTTACCGCTCAAGATCTGTACGAAACATCAATGACGCATCGGGACGGGATAAACGCGAACATCAAACCTGCAGCATGATGCTTCCGAATGAGTAGATGTCTGCTTGTGGGCTCAGTAACTGCGACGCCGGTCCATCTTCTCTATATCCATCAACCAGCTCAGGAGCGGTCCACCGAATGTTGCCCGGGAATGAAATGCCGGACACCGTCGTGTCCGAAACTTGTTCGACTACCGTTGACAGACCGAAGTCAGAGAGACGCGCCCGCCCCTTGTTGGTGATCAAAATATTCGACTAGTCGGCCAACGATGAGGTTCCTCGTAGGAACTCACTTCAAGCAAAAGTGACGTACGCTGCTAAGGTCACCATGGACTATGTCCCGAGAATGCACTGCGTCAGTCAATGAAGTTAACTGAAACGAGCGAGAAGGCCAATGACTCACGATACTGCAGACCAGCTGCTATGTCACCAAGCTATATATCGAGTTATACAATGCGAGACCGGCAGTATTTCAGTAACATACCAGAGTCATTCTTTTCTTCAGATCGAGTCGTGTTTCGAATTTCTCTAGATATTCGGACAGTGTGCCGTTATCTGCCCATGGGCAGACGAAAGCAGGGAATGGTCCAAATCCATCTGTAATGCCATATAGAGGCAAAACGTTCTTATGGTCGAGGCCAACCCAAAGCCTGAATTCCTGTGCAACAGCCTGGAAAAAGGTATAAGCATGGAGATCACGACAGCGCTTGATCTCGGACGGAAGTCACCTTTGCCTTGACCTTGAATTCTTCTATACTCGCAATTGTAGGTCGAATGGCCTTGACAGCCACCTGTGGCAATTCAATAATGAGTATTGTCCGCTGGAATGATCTCATACCAGGAAGACCCACCCTCTTGGGAGGCTTCTTCTTGAATCGCAGTTGACAACGCCAGACGTCGCTGAAGCCACCATAGGCCGCAGGATATGCGTCCATCTTCGCTATCCTATCAGTGAGGACCGTGACGCGTTTCGTACACCTCTCCGGGACATGGATCCGAAGTAGGTGACGAAGAAATACCTCGGGGGAACCAGAGATATTCTTCTCGCCAGTTCCGACACCCCACGCGTGTGGGCACCGATGCACTGCTTCCTTGCAATCGGGAAGTGAAAGATAGAGTTCCCAGAGATTGAAAGTGAATGGTTTGCAAGGTAAAACTTTGCACTCGTCGGAAGATATGCGAAGGAGACCCAAGAAGCCCGCCATGGTCAGCGGATCGAGGTTCGAGTCGGGAAAGTAACTCGGCGTCCTACTTTCTGCGCACTTTAATACAGGGATGGGGTCACTGCTTCATCTAGCCATGGCACTTGGAAGAGGGGATGTCTAGAATAAGACCAAGCTGTCCTGACTGGCGGGGATCCGCTGTTGGCTGCCTGCCAATGACCGAGGAACGTATCGGAACTTGGAGTGTTGGAAGCCCTCCTTCGGTGTTTCATGCCCGGGCATGCCAAACTAGTGGCGGAATTACATAATGCATTAGCGCCCGTCAATCGTACCATCATCACCTTATCGTGAGCGTCTACTTGTAATTTCCATGGATGCTCATATTTTTGCATATTTCATGTGCGAAGGAGAGCAGGTAAACAGAAGTATCAAGTAAAAGCATGATCATTGAGACGATTCGTATACTGCCAAATTCCAGCTGGAGACCTCAACCACCACCTAAAACGAGTGCACGTTCACCTGCTCCGAGCTAGAAAGACGACAGCGCGCTTAGTCCCAGCCGCTGGCAGCTGGTTCTGCACCCCAGTTTGATGCGGGCTGCTCTGCTGCCCAATCGGTGGCCGGTCCAGGTGCACTGTCTGCAGCCCAGTCGAGGGCACCTAATGAAGTGTGAGATAGCGCCCAAGTCAGGTGGGCACGCTACTTACCACCATCCCCAGCAACCAAAGCGGGGTTGATAGCCCCTGCTTGAGGGGCAGATGTGACATCCCACTCTGAAAGACCGGCTTGGCCCTCTGGCTCGGCAGCAGCGAGCTTGGCCTGGGCCTCCTCCTGTTGTTGCCTCTCCACCTCTTCGGGGTCACGGTAGAAGAACATGTCCACCATGACGCTCCAGCCATCGGGCGTGCGGGGAATAGTCCCACGCAACCTGAGGACTTCCCGTGCGAGCAACCACCAGATCAGACCGATAGAGTGACGGGTCTTGTTGTTTGTGGGAATCGCGACATCGACAAATTTGAGTGGGGCATCGGTATCGCAGAGAGCAATGACGGGGATGTTGACATATGATGCCTCGCGGATAGCCTGGTGGTCCACGCGAGGGTCGGTCACGACGATAAGACGGGGCTCCTTGAACGAGCGGGTGATGTAGTTGGTGAAAGAACCGGGAGTAAAACGACCAGCGATGGCCTGAGCTCCGGTATTGGCAGCGTATTTCAAGACAGCACGGTGACCGTAAGGACGTGCAGAGATGACACAAACGTCATTTGGGTTCTCGACGGCAGCGATTATACGGGCAGCGAACACGAGCTTCTCCCAGGTTTTTCCGATGTTGATGACATGAATTCCTTTGCAACGTTCAGTCCAGCGCGCTAAACTCTAGCACATGGAGACTTACCATCAATTCTTCGTTTGAAGACATATGGCTCCATCTGCTTGTCGCAGTTTTTCGTTCCGATATGGCATTGGGCAGCCAGGAGGAGCTGGATCTCCTCATCGGTAGCACTCAGAATGGAGGGTAGTTTTGACGACATGATTGGACCTGGACGATCATATCAGTACAATCGTTCAAAGGTCATCCACATTTGCAACACTCCATCCAACGTCTCCACTCCATGAAATCCGACCCGTGGCAACCACAGCGTGGTGTATATACGTGTGTACGCACCGTTTGCGGCGTTTTGGACTTGCGCGTCGTCTCGGGCGACGTTGACAGGCTTTTCGGGATCTTGGCTCGTCGTGCTCGTCGCTCAACACACCTTTCCCAGAGTCTGCTCGGCTATTACCGAAGAATATTCACACGCCTAGCATCCATTTCAGGACAATACCCCTATCTCTCTATCGTTTCAGTTTTGAGGCCAACTGTGTGATATCAGTAGGTCCAGCTTTACAACAACCCCCAACAATCAGCCCTCCCCACCCTTGCCCACATGCCTTGTCGACGCACCCCACCACACTATCCGCCCACTGACCAATTCTGGCCCCACCTCCATTCGGTTTGAGAATAAGCCACGGCCATTTCCCCCCTTCTCCAATCACCCGAGTACAACCATCCTGGAACTCATCCATTAATCCCTGGAGATATTCCACCGTCACGCAATTGACGCCAATTCCGTTTGGAACAACCAACGCCCTCCCCTCCCCATCCACACCCTCTCGAACCATGAAGTCTGCCACCTCCTTGGCGCCGAGATGCTCTCCACCAGGAACGCGCGCTTCGGGGAACCGTCCATCAGGAAATACAGCAGTCAACCACCACGCCTTCATACGTTTTCCCTCCGCACGAAGCGAAGCGGCCACCGAGGTGACCGCGCGTCTGATCGCAGTGACCTCCCTTGCCACCGGGATCGTCTCGAATGCGACACCGTCCACAAGGTCCCAGGCTTCTGGAATACGGGAGTATGCCAGGAGCCGTTCCGTGTGAAATTCTGTCAGTGCTTGGATGGACCTTTCCATGCCCTCCATGTCGTCCCCAAATGATGTGATATTTGTTTCTGTGGCCGAGTACGCTTTGGGACCATAAGGCGGCGGAAAGATGCCATCGAAATCTTGCATAGGAGAGACGGTGCTCCCATAGGTACCGAGTGATAACACGATGCAAATGTCGTTCAGATGGACACCTTTGTTCTCAGCGCAGAACAATGCACGAGCACGAGCCGCGGTTGAAATAGCGTTCGACATGATTCGCAGAGCCTGTTCACTAGAATAACCCTCGCGCTCGAATGTGGTGAAAGCAGCTTGGTATCTAACCCGCGCAAACTTAGAATAGCACTTGATGTGTATGAATCTACTCACGTGGATGTCAGTAACGTCCTCGCTCCTGCACGCAGGAACAACAAGTGGGCTTGAACAAGTAACTGCGACTTCTCTTCGTCAACAGCCGCACGAGTAGACCATAACGGAGTGTGAGCGATCTTGAAGTTCAGGATGTCCTCCAACGTAGATCCCTGGGTCTTGTAGTTAAGACAGTCATCCGCGGCTCGTGCAACTCGATCCTCACCAAACCTCCATCAGCCAGGTTTATCTCCTTGTGGTATATATCTGTCAGGGTTGACTCGGACATGATTCAGAATCAAGTCGAGATTCCGAGACAGCAGGCCATGACGCCAACTGTGGCGGTGGCTGACTCAGGGGCATGCGTCCCCATCGGCTACTGTCAGACTCGGTGACTGGACGAATCATTCTATTGCGTCATCACACAATACAACTATCCTACTATTCACTATCTCTTTCACCTATCCTCACGTCTCATCCTATCGAGCAACGAGGACGAGGACTCCGACACACTCCCGTTCCTCTGTGCGCTAGCAGCACCCTTGATACTATAGCCTATCGATGGATGTCGATCAGGCTCAGGCGACTGTCCTTGTTCCTTCTCGGGACGCTTTTTGCGCCTCTTCCCCGTACGTTCCGACTGACCACCCGGGCTGGCATCTCCAGCATCCGCAATACGACTGAGCAACGATGGCGTTGGAACATCATGCCCTTTCGAATTCATCTTTACCCTCTTCGTTCGTGGCACGTCCTCCGAAGTGCTACCCGGCCGCTTGGGAGACGTTGGTATGCTTGAGACATGGAAGTGTAGAGAAGCGTTGTCTCGTATTTGAGATTGCTGTGTTGCTATCGATGTCCATGTCATTGGAACGTCGAGCTCGCTCGACAAGGGTGGCAGACTGGTGACTGGTCTTTGCGGTAGGTGAGCTGGCCGATCTAACGTAATGCCGTTCTTCGCCATAGGCTTCACCGCTTGAATGGGCGCTTGCGATGGGGACGGTTGCTCTCCCGCCAGCAACTGCTCAAACGAAGAAAAAATATGTCGGACGTCAGTGAAGAAGGGGAGAGCGGTCCATTGCGAACCCTTATTAGGCCTTGGATTTCGCTGGCGTCTTCTTGCGTTTGCCCACGAGACACAACTTGAAGAAATTTACTGATGGAAGTAATCAGGTATGATGGTAATATCCAATTTTCTCGCTCTTTGCGCTAGAAAGAGTTATTTTATCCTCGATGTTCGATCGAGAAAGACGTACGGTGTTGATAGTATTAAGAATACTTTTCACGGCACGCCAAAAATCATCCCTATACAGCTTGGAGTCAAACAACACCTGCACGACTTAGTTCAAGAGAGACCGTGAATGAATGCCGGACTAACCTCCAAGAGAATCGAGCTAGCATCAACAATTTGTCTCCGAAGCTGCGCAATTTGCTGTGTCTGAGTGGCAGTCTCACGTTCACTCACGGATAGCGCCTCCATAATCCAAGAAATTACCCGGATCCGGTCTTCCGGCGAAAATTTTTGAAGGACTAATTTCCGTGTTAGAAAACGAATATAGAATTGGAGTAATTTGACCGCCGGCGTGGCGTGTAAATCGACGGTAGCCATTTGGGCCACCGATAGGTAGTGGAGTGCCACCTTGAGTTGTACCGGGTCATTCGATCGCGTCTGAAGCAACGGCGTGGCCTTGTCGAGGATAACTTGAAGCAACTCGTCGCCTCTCGAATCGCCTCGGTAGCACGGTAACCGCGAAAGGATGTCTTTCACGATAATATCCACGTCGCCGGTGTCCAGCCGGGTGATAGCCTGCTCGACGATTAGAGAACGCAGACGGACACGATCGTATACACACCAAGATGAGCTGCGCCACAAGAACATGTTCTGTCTCTGAGCCCGGAGGATCAGTATATTTTTGTATCGCGTCCATTGCGTCCGTCGCCAAGAAGGACAAGACGAGCGAACGTAACCGTTCCCTCGTCTGTCGTTCATCGTCATCGAGGTCTTCTTCAAGTGGCACAATCTGGTCGCACAACACGCCGAGCGTCACCGGGGGATCCATATCGAGGTGTTCGAGGAGAGCGACTTTGACGACCGCGACTTCTTCAGGTTCATCTGTCGACGACAAGGAACGCGTGCCAGATATGATCAAGACGGAGAAAGACGGCGTGTGACTTGGATCAGAGGCCCGAAAAAACTTACCGCTTTGGAGGAGTTGGACGAGGACGTCGGTGTTCCTCTTGACCCACTTGTGTTGGATAGACGATACTTGCGTCACGGCATGGTATCCATCCATGCGAACCTGGAGACAGAGAGGTTAATCACAGTCAAACCCGCCAAGTCCGCGCGCCACACTTTTGAGTCCTGGTCTTCACAAAGATCGTATACGGCGTTGATGGCGTCTTCCTCCAGATCCGGAAAGTCGTTGAAGAAGACATGTATATGACCCGCCGCGTACGACTTGAGAAGAGGGTGACGGGAATGTGTGAGCGCTATGAGCTCCTGGAAGGCCTCTCTCCGCTGCACACGAACACCGAGTTAGGTCAAGGAATGGATGCAGCCTGTCTCCTTACCGCGCGTCCCGCAGCGGAGCGCTCCCTCGCCGCCCGCTCGACCGTCACTCTGACCTGTTTCAGTTGTTCGTGTACGCTCGAAGACGCCATGCTCGACGTCTGCCCTGGTCCAGAATATCCCAGCTTGAAGTTGAAAACGTTTGAGAAGCAGGAGAACCAGTGGCCGCAAAGATCAATGATGCACGAAACCAAACAAGGAAGGTTGTTCCCATCACACGATTCAAACGTCACCTCTCCCACAGGGTTGCCAAGCGTCTTCCCCAACACGACATGCGCACTGACGAGCAGATTCTTCATGACAGGATTAACCTCCCGAGGCTCATGAAACGCCTCGAACAGTCCGTCCAAGACGGCGATTGGGCAAAGAGTAACCCGCCCAAGCGGGAAACGTGGACGAAAGCACAAGCAGCGCTGCAGGTAAGAACACCCCCACACGCGGTCGAAACCACCGACATGGCACTTCTCCCAGCAAATCCGACACGCCCGACTCTTACTAAAGAACGTCGAGCTCGACAATGTGGACCCCACGCCGTGCGTACCCTCCCTCGCGCGCATTGACACGTTTCTAACACCATGCTCCGGTACAGCGCCCAAGAGCGACGTTACCAACACTTTAGAACGACGCTCAAACACCTCGAAGACTACATGCACCAAGTGGAACAAGTACGCGATTCCCAATACGCGACACGCCTCGGTCCTGACTCCATGTCTTACAGCAATCCACACCTCCGGTTCGACGACCAAAGCCCATCCTGCCATCCATACGTCCCCCACCACCCAAGTCCCCCCAAAAGTTAACCGAACCGACCAGTCCACCCGTCGAGGCGACCCTCATCCCAGCCGAGGGCGGCCCGTCTCCATCCGTGCCTGACGTACAGGACCTCCTACCCACCTCACCAAACATCTCAGGACCAACACCCGCACCAGCACCTGGACCGTCGCACAGCGCATCGAGCGCACCCGCAGGATCCTCTCTGGCCGCGCCTTCCTCC
This sequence comes from Xerocomellus intermedius, assembly GCA_038090955.1. Classification (NCBI taxonomy): domain Eukaryota; kingdom Fungi; phylum Basidiomycota; class Agaricomycetes; order Boletales; family Boletaceae; genus Xerocomellus; species Xerocomellus intermedius. The sequence goes on from JBBPNP010000083.1 coordinate 73,665, forward strand.
TCAAAGATCAACGCTACCCCAACCATCCTCCAAAACTCGCGCGCGCTCCAAGAAGAACTCTCGGAGCAGCTCGCCTTGATGGCGACCCAACTCCGCAGAAACGCCACGCATTTCTCCCAGTCGCTAGAAAGGGACAAGTCCGTCGTCGAAGCCATGCAAGAAAAGGTCGAGGGCAACTTTGAGTTTATGAAACGAGCGCGGATCCGGTTGCGGGATTTTCGAGGAAAGAGTGGAGGCACGACGTGTTTGGTGATGATGAGCGTCATCGTCGTGTTGATCGCGTTCATGCTTATGGTGTTCATCATCCGACTGACATGATTTGTAGACGGACTGTCTTAATTTAATTTACTTTACTCGAGCACGCTTTGCTAGTTGCGCGGTCAAGTAACACAGTACTAGGATCCTTATGATAATTAAATGTCCAATGTTTAAAAGTCCAAGAAGGTATGAAGCATGACGGATACAAGGAGAGATAAGCAATTAAATGCGTTGTGCATGACGGATCGCGTGATGTCCGAAAAAAACATAGCAGGGTGAACCTAACCTAGAGGTCCTGCCAAAGCAATGTCACAGTAAGATGAGTGTCCACAAACGAGTAAGTGCAAAAAATGTCTAGGATTGCGAAAGAATGTTATCGATGGATTGGTTCAAAAAGTCCTTGCGAGGTATCAGATCCGCTCTCGGGAACCGAGCAGCCATGGCCTCGCGAGCAGTTCTACGTGTATGGTCAGCGATGGGCTAGTAACACGAAAGAGCATGCCTACTTCTTTGTTACAGTCATCAGGTCCTGTGTGCTCAAATAAGTCCTGAGAGCTTCGTACAGCTCGTCGTCGGAAGGGTTTGGGTTGTTGCTTGGCCCCATAAAGAAGGTGGTGGCCATGGAGAAAGTAGAGGTGGGACGAACGGTACTGAACGCGGGTTGTGAAAGACCGCCCAAGCTCAGCGCAGGGGACATGGAACGGTTCATGATCGCCGAATTCACCGTCAAGCGCGGATCAGGGAGGGTACCGAACTGGTTGCCCGGTATACCCACCGATAGACGTTCCTGTGACGGGTCACGGTAGGCTGAATGTCTCTGGTTTACGGTCGCCCTGTTGTAGTCAGACACGGCACGAGAACTTGGGCGTGACGGAGGACCACGACGGGGATCTTGTACGGCATTGGTATCGCGGTAATAATCCCCTGCCTCGGACTGGTACTCGTACACAGAAGGGCGTTGCGAGTTGGGGCGACGAGGCACCGGCGCGGGAAGGTACCCGGAGTTCATGGGGTTCTGCTCAGCACTGAGCGAGTTGTTGGACAGGCCATCCCCAAGAGCCTCGGCTTCGTACTCTGGATGCACAGTCAAAAGCCTGCCAATCAATAGTCAATGAATGCCACTGACCACTCCACTTCTTGTACGGGATCATGGATTCGTTGAATTTCATTTCGTTGGCGTCAGTAACAACCTTCTTATTCTTTCCGTCATCAAGGACGATACGAGTGGTACCCCAACCGAACTCGTCCATGCGCCAGAAGGAGTAGAAAGGCAAGAAGAAACTGTAAACTGGGTACCTAAACGCAGACGTCAGAGAAATTTTGGATTCTAAACAACAATACGCACGAAATGAGGTACACAATCATCCATCCAATAAGCATGAACTCTCGCTTGACGATAAAGATGAGAGCCTATGGCATCACGATTCGCTCAGCACACGCCCAACCAACATCAAAGGCGACGAACCTGCAAACCATACACCGCCGCAATCATGGCGATGGAGATGTAGGGTATCGCTGATTGCCCACTCGAGACTTCGATGATCAGCCAGACCAACTGCATATCCAGATAAGCAACACCAGATCAACAAGCTCTAAAAACTCACATAAACGACAGTGGCTGGCAAAATCTACGAATGAATCAGCGACGGTCAGATGCATTCAGTGGATTACACAGCGAATAGTACACACCAGTGTGCTGATGAGATCCAGGTACACAAAGAACCGCATCGAGAAACAACAAACACCACAAAGTTCCGGCAAGATAGCAAGCTCGCACAAGTTATGAATGGTCGAATTGATCCAACGACGACGCTGAGAGAACAGCACACGCCACGAGGTCGGCGCCATGGTCCGAGCGACCGCATCGGGTTGGAACTTGGTCTTGAACGAAGGGAAGTGCTTCATGAGGAGCGTCGTCAAGAACCGATCTTCACCCAGCGAGAACAAATTCTTCTTGTGAAGCGTGTCGACATTGGGCTCGGCGTACTCGTCAATGACACGGTTGGAGATGAAGATCGGACGGCCCTTGTCAGCGGTACGAATACGGTAGAGGGTGAAGCATCCAGGGAGACAGGTCACGGAACCGAACAGACTCTCGAAAGCCTTGGCGAGATGGTGGGAAATATAGTACTCGTAAACCTAAACGTGTCAGATGGAAGAACGAGATAGAAACAAGGGCTCTCACCTGGATCATCGTCCACCAAGAACCCTCCTCGTTCTGCAACTTCGTCTCACCACAAATACCGATGATATTGGAGTCATCGATGGAGGCAGCGACAAGCCTGTTCAGTGACTGAGGTGTGACAACCTGCAACATACGCACGTTAGCAGTCATCTACCTCGGTAGGGATGGCACTCACAGTATCGGCATCAACAGTAAAAATGTACTCGTAGAACGTGGGGTCAATGCCAATGACATTGCGCATTTGGTGGTATATCTCCAGTTCCAGCGGCGCCATCGGCGCATTGAAGTGCACACGGTTGAGGTATTGCATGAGCAGAATCTGACTGTCACGCTTCCCTCTGTTACCAGGCTTCGAGCGCTCCGTCGGTTTGCCGACCTTGACAATAACCAAATACCTTGAAAGAGGCATCATCAGGTGCTGACAAAGTCAAGGTGAATCGGTCTTACGGGACGACGTGGCCTTCGAACTCGTACAAGCCAGAGTAGACCTTCCCATAGTTGAGCTTCTGAGATCCCTCCCCGATGGACTTGAACATGAGAGGTTCCGCATTCCTCGTCGAAGGATCAACGCCGAAGATGTCCAACACAATGTCAGGCGTGGGTCGTTCATTGCCACTACCAATGATATTGCCATCACAGATGAGGAAGATCAACTTCCGTTTATCGTCGTAGTCCAATGCAGCGAGCGAGTCAATGGTACTGCGCAGAGAGTCCTCGCCCTCAGTATAGCAAGGGACTTGGCAGAGCACGAATTTGTCCAAACGTTCGGGGAAACGCTTTGTCCCAAGTTGCAACGCAGCCAAAACTATTCGACATGTCAGACTTAAACAACAACTGCTCAGTTATGCACCGCCACTTACATTTTAGGCCCATAGACACCATGATGACGCTGGAGAACGCCAGCAGCATGTAATTCTGAACCTGACACCTAGGTGTATACCTGAAATCGACCTGGCCCCAATAAAAAGCGTTGTTCAGGCAATCCATACTAGCAGTCCTGTTCGTAGCATCCATGGCATCCAGCACGTTGTTGAGCGACGACGTGATATCTGTCCCTGCTTGCTGCTGGAATACGGAGACGAGGTCAGTTGACAAGAAGTCGTACTTCGCAATGTTGAGCTCAGTGGTCGTCAACGTATACACATAGTCGGTCAGATCGTAAATGGCGCTATTGTAAATGCCCCAGATCCTACACAAGAAGAGTAAAAAACAAGCAGGTATGCGGCAAACCAGACTGTACCTACCGTTCAATGTTCGTGTCATTCGCCTGATTGTAGATATCGCTGGTCTCCCAAACCAACGCGCCCTTGTAGTACTGGCTAATGGAGGGCAGGTACGTCTGCGTGTACCAGGTGTTGCTGGCAAGAGCTGTTGAAGTAGTGGTCGTGGCTGCACCCGACGCATGTGAAGCTTGTGAATACACGAATTCCGTTGTGTTCTTGATGTTGAGGGACATCGTTTGGTCACTGACAAGGCCAGCACATGCTTGGTATAGGGGTGGTGGGAAATAGTACGTCAGATCCGTGCCCGCTAGAGCAGCTAGTGTGGCCGCATCGTTGCTCGGATTGCCGGTAATATCACTGTGATCGCCTTTGACGAAGTTGGTGACATCGTATACCTTGCCTTGAATAGATACCCAGTAGTCAGTCGTCGAAGTATGTTGCGCGACTTCCTCATAATTCCACGCATAATTGAAATTGGGACAGAGGATGACACCGAAGGCGATGATATAGAACAGGACCACGCTATTGGCGAGGAGGATGAGGGCAAAGATGGTCACCTTCTCCCGCCACGCTAGACGAACGTCGGGGCGTTTCATGCGGCCGATGTATGACAAAACGAAGTCCGGTATGAGGCCTGTGGAAATCCGGACAAGGTAAAGCCAGTATCGTCGAACCCGGGTGGTAGGGATATGCTCTTCGAAGGCCTCCGGAGCATTGGCGGCGGTCAGGTTCACACCCTTGGGAAGTAAAGGGGGCAATGGATCATACCCTTCCGTTTTCTTATCCCACGCGGTCTCCTCGAGGTACGGGTAACTGGGAGAAGCAACTTGAGCGGACCCGTAGGTTTCATAAACACTGGGCGTTCGGGGCGGGTCTTGATACGGAGTGACTGCCCGTTCGTCGAAGAATCTATGCTGCCTATCTTCCGCAGGCGTTTGAGGGTACTCCGTCGTATCGTCCGGCATGATGCTTTCATCTTCCTCCGATTCATCACGAGTGAGCTTCTTCTGCTCCTTTTCCGCGGAACGCAGGACGTCTTCCACCATTTTCCATGCAGAATATGACAACCATATCTTTTGGTGTCCCAACGCGAAGTCCACACGTTCCACCCACCCATTCGATTGAACGCACTGTCGAATGCGCTCCGCATCGGAACCACGCATGGTTGGTCGATACCTCTCGCAGAACTCCGCTTGGTCAAACTCCGCAACGAATTCGACAGACCTCCGGGAGATCATATCTGGGAGGTTTAGGGCATGGATTTGCCCCTTGACACGTCGCTTGTCGAGAGAGTTGGAGAAACCATTATCATTGGGACGGATACAATTCAACGTCCAGAGCCGAGTAGTCTCGAGGTTGGACAAAACATCCGATAACGCCTGGTTTAATTGCGTGGTGACCGGATAGATTTTGCTAGGGTTCAGACGCGAGTTTTCCGGTTGAGTGCCGGACAAGGGCGTGACACTGCGGAGAGGACGAGAGGAGACTTGTGCCTGAACGATCGTGTCTTCGTCACTCTGATGTTTCTCTGTAGATAAACTTGGTCCAGACATGAGTTTGGCAACCAGAGAATCCGACGAGCCACGCAAGAGGGTGACGAAGGAAGGATCAAGGAGATCTGCATCCTTCTCCACAAAGCTAGAGATGTCGTATGAGCAAGAACCCGCATAATGATTGATGCCGAACGACCGCCTTTCCTCAGGGGTAGGCGAAACGAATGAGGAATGAGCAGCAAACTTTGAGGTCAAGTCCTGCAGCAGCTCGTCGTCACGCTGAGCATCGCCTCGACCTGCTTTAAAAGACGTGGCGGCCTTGTCAAGCACGCCTAGGAGACCACCAGGTTTCCTGGAACCACGCTCTGCTCCACGAAGAAGCTCAGCACAGGCAGAGTTTTCCATCGCTACGACGGGTGGTAACGAGATGCCATCAGTTGTAATTCGGCTATTGAAGCCCGAGTTATCGTCGAAGATGCTGCGAAGCACATGTGATTCCACCATTTCATCGGTGAAGTTGAAGCAGAATTCATTGAAGCCGCTCAGATGAGCGGTGATAAGGGGCGAAGCTGTTCCAATAGCCGGTGCACCGCGCGTTTGGAAGCCGGTCTGATCAAGAAGCACGATCTGCGCGGCGGAACACGAGGGTGTCTGCGAGAGGGGAGCGAGTTTGTAATTGGCTGTCTCGACCACAAATGCGAAGAGGATAGCGTAAAGATCCTGGACAAGCTGGTCTCTCTGCGCTGCACTCTGCTTGGCATTCAGCAACACGGTGAAGAGTTCCTTGCGAACATATGTGGTCTTGTAAGTCAGGATCTCGGCCAACTCCTCTGCGGAGACACCGAGCAGCTTTGCCGCTTGCTGAAGCACGGGCATGTTGACGACGTAGGCTGAGACATCCTGAGCATCTGCCTCCCCAAACTCGATGTTTCCGAGTAATAGAATGGCGGCCAAGACACCAAAGATGGACGATACGTGCTTGGACTTGAAACCGAGCGTTTTAAAAGCATCGCGCAGATCATCCATTGCAATACCATCATCGCTGAATGGACCGGCAGGGAGACGGTAACAGCCGGATGATGCGAGCAGGGCATAATCCGAGGGCCCCTCGAGGCCGAGGAGATCTCTTTCGATGGGATTTGCGCCGGCCAAGAGCTGGTAGAATATATGATAGGAACGCTCCTCATGTGTGAGACGTACGAGGCGAGACTTGTCTAGACCAAATGCGAGAACTTTGGCTGCGCTGATGCGACCACGATCGTTGAAGTGGAGTTCGGTATAGCGTGTGTGTCGTGAGGCGTTGGGGTTCGTGGGAGTCTTTGCGTTCCCAAAGGAATCGAGGAGGAGGGAGAAGGCTTTGATCTGCTCGACGATCTTGCCTTCTCGCTTGGAGTGAGCGGAGAGACGAAGGATTTGATCAAGGAGGAGCCGGGTGCTGGCTGTCTTCCCTGAGCCCGAGATTCCACTAGGAAGCGGTGTCAAAAATGCGGAGACGAAAATAGTGTGGGGCGTACCGAGCAATGATGGCCTGAGATTCGAGTCTCCTTCTCATGAGAAGGTAAATCTTTGCGGCCTGCTCGTATAGATGGGGCTGGGGAGGCCTTTGGGAATCCGCCAAGCCCAGCTTGGTGTCCTTGTAACACCGTTCCTCGTACTCTTTCGCGCTTGCGTCGTTGACGTTTGCAAGAATCTTGCAGGGGTTTACGACCACGAGGGCCGTTGAGCCGATCCTTGCATAGGGTAAATCTGCACGAAAACGAGCGCTGAGGACGGCGAGGATGGCGTCGTCCGTGGGGTGAACCTGGGCGGGTGATGAGACGGCGAGCAGGTCGGCAAGATCGCCCGACGTTGTGGCCTGGGGTATGGCGGCGGCCAGGGGGGAGGCCATGGCCAGGGTGGGGTTGTCGAGGTGGGGGGTGGGGGGAGAGAAGGAGCCTGAGCGGTGCGGACCA